>MJUU01058018.1:0-53125 GCA_002080025.1 Modiolus philippinarum
AGCCATTTGTTGTTATGCTCAAATGGAAAATTAAGTCTCCACTTTGATAATTTTGTCAGGGTATCACTGTTACTTGACCTCTTAATATAATCATTTATGTTTTCTGTGCTTGATTGGAAGATCTACAGTCTGCAGAAATAATTTACAAATACAAAACTGTGTTACAATTTTTTCAATTTCCAAAAAATCAGGTCAGCGGATCCGTAAACCAACTTAATAAATAAAAACATCCCAACAGTAAAAAAATTGACCTTGAGTAAGCAAGAAAACCACAAGATAAGATTAATATATCAATGGATCCAGAAATGAATCATTCATTTACACATTAATGATTATATAGGTATCAGTATTCATGTTTACATTGAAAGAAACAAGTGGTAGTGTTATATAAGGCTAGCACTACTAGCTCTTCCCCAGTCTTACTATATATAATCAGTGGTGGATCCAGACTTTCTGCTAAGGGGGGCCCGACCAATACTTTTTTTAAAGGGGGGACCCGGAACCATTTTTTCAAAAAAACCCTAGGAATTTTAAATATTTTCCAACCTAAGGGGGGGTTCCCCCTAAATCCGCCACTGATAATGCACTTAGAGCAGTTGTTGTGTATGTTTTTGATTGCAATCCTTTTCAGGATGAATATCAATAAAAATTTGGAATTTCAATTTTCATTCTTGGAGTATTTAAATAAATTTCTTTAAATGAGTCAGATCCTCTACAATTTATAAATAATACATATTTTGTTAGAAAATTGAAAAAGAAGTAATTTAAGCCAAATCAAAGGGCCATGCCAAGCACAGCATGCATATGACTGCAGCATGTTGAACACTGAAATTTTAACAAGTGTAGTTTAAAGTGAATGTGGACACAAATGGTAAGAGTTATCTCAATCTGTTGACATGCTACTGAATGCTTACAATATTAGGAATCCAAAGAAAACAAAGTAGAAATCTCATAAAAAATTAAGATTTTAGATACCTAAGAAAATGCAATTTTGGCCCTTTATGGCTCAGAAATGATAAGACCTACCCCAAATCCATTGACATACTACCAAAAGCTTACAACAAGAGGAATCCGAGACAAAAAATCCAATTGAAATCTGATAAAAAATAAAATTTCTAGGTAATGTGCACATTTGCAATTTTTGACCTGTTTGGCCCCTCATAGGTCGAAAAGGAAACAAATACAAATACAAATGCTTTATTGTCAATCAAGACGCAAATTACCGAACAAGTTATAAACTAGAGGCTCAGAGACTGAGCCTATGTCGCTCACCTGACAAAATGCTGAACAGCAAGGTTTCAATGTTCTGCATGGTGCCCATGTTTTTTGTCGAATTGAAATGAAATGAGCAATCTTTGTAAAGGACTTTCCATATGTAATTCCTGTAATTTGCTTCAGTGGTTTAAGATGAGTTTATGAAAATGATGTTTTTCCCATAGGGTCCAATATATATAAGTTATATAAGTTTTGCACTGGTGGCCATGTTTTTTGTCAGATCAGAATAAAATGAGCAATCTTTGTAAAGGACCTTCCATACATCATTCTTGTAAAGTTTGGTTGTATTTGCTTCAGTGCTTACAAAGGAGTTGATCAAAATGATGTTTTCACATAGGGTCCAATGTTAAATGTAAGTTCTGCATTGACTGTCATGTTTTTTGTCGGATTGGTACAAAATGAGCAGTCTTTGTAATTGACCTTCCATACATAAAGTTTGGTTGAATTTGCTTCGGTAGTTTCAGAGGAGTTGATGAAAATGACGTTTTTCCCATAGGGTCCAATGTTAAATATAAGTTCCTTGCTGGCAGCCATGTTTTTCATCCGATTGGTAATAAATGAGCAATCTTTGTCAAGGACCTTCCATACATGATTCCTGTAAAGTTTGGTTGAATTTGCTTCAGTTGTTTCAGAGGAGTTGATGAAAATGACGTTTTTCCCATAGGGTCCAATGTTAAATGTAAGTTCCGCGCTGGCGGCCATGTTTTTTGTTGGATTGGTACAAAATGGGCAATCTTTGTAAAGGACCTTCCATACATCATTCCTGTAAAGTTTGGTTGAATTTGCTTCAGTGGTTTCAGAGGAGTGTATGAAAATGATGTTTTTCCCATAGGGTCCAATGTTAAATGTAAGTTCTGCGCTGGCGGCCATGTTTTTTGTCGGATCGGTACAAAATGAGCAATCTTTGTAAAGGACCTTCCATACATCATTCCTGTAAAGTTTTATTGAATTTGCTTCAGTGGTTACAGAGGAGTTGATGAAAATGATGTTTTTCCCATAGGGTCCAATGTTAAATATAAGTTCTGCGCTTGCGGCCATGTTTTTGGTCAGATCGGAATGAAATGAGCAATCTTTGAAAAGGACCTTCCATACATCATTCCTGTAAAGTTTGGTTGAATTTGCTTCAGTGGTATCAGAGGAGTTGATGAAAATGTGAAAAGTTAACAGACGGACGGGAGTCAGGTGAGCTAAAAATCTGATGATTAACTGTCATAATGCTTATTAATCTTAAGGAATCCAAACACTGCATCAAAATCTGACTAAAAATAACAAAAAATAATTTTTTGGAGATTTTCCTCTTTTTGGCCCCATTTATGTCATAAGCAGTACATGCGACATGGAATCCATTAGAATACCAGAGTTCGTAAATTTTCACAGGAGCTCACTGAAAGAAACCCCATTCAAATCTGATACATAATAAATGTTATATAGCCAAATATAGAAAAACACCAACTTTAGTCCTTTTATGCCCTTTTCAGCTCACCTGGCCTAAAAGGCCAAGTGAGCTTTTGCCATCACTTGGTGTCCGTTGTCCGTCCGTAAACTTTTCACTTTTTTGCTATCTCCTCAGAAACCACTGGACCAATTCTAACCAAACTTTCTAGGAATGATGTATGGAAGGTCTTTTACCAAGTTTGCCGAAATTTTTCCAATCTGTCTAATGGCTTCCAGCGCTGAACATAGTTTAACATTGGACCGTATGGGAAAATCATATAATTGGCTATCTCCCCTAGAGCTACCGAAGCAAACTGAAGCGAACCTTACAGGAATAATGTTTTGAAGGTCCTTTACTTAGATTACCAAAATTTTTCTGATCCCCCAAAAAAACATACCGGTAGCCGCCAGCGCAGAACATAATTTAACATTGGACCCTGTGGGAAAAGCATATATTTGCTATCTTTTCTGAAGCTACTGAAGCAAATTGAACCAAACTTTACAAGAATGACTTATGTAAAGTCCTTTACTTAGATTACAGAATTTTTTCTGATCTGTAGATAAACAAGGCCGCCAGCACAGAACATAGTTTAACATAGGACCCTATGGGAAAAGCATATATTTGCTATCTCCTCTGACGCTACTGAAACAAATTGAACCAAACTTTACAGGAAGGATGTATAGAAGGTCCTTTACTTAGATTATCAAAATTTTTTTCCAAATTGCCAAAAATAATCCCATGGCCACGAGGGCAGAACATAGTTTAACATTGGACCCTTGGGGAAAAGCATATATTTGCTAACATTGAACCCTAATGGAAAAGCATATATTTACTATCTCCTCTGAAGCTATTGAAGCAAACTGAACTAAACTTTGCAGGAATAATGTATTGAATGCCCTTTACTTATATTGCAGTTGCATTGTTTTGAGAAATCAAGTCTTGAATGCCCTGAATTTAATGACAATGAACAATTATGACATTATTAGCTGATAACTCAAGTATTTAAGGAGGTTCGCTCCTCATGTTTTGGGATTTCTGTCAGATTTTCGGAACCCTCGGGTTTTATCCATTTAAAAGCATTAGAATTTTTTGCCCATTGACCCCCTGATTTTTTTTCATAATTTCATTTTATACATCTTTGTGAGCATTCTGTAAAAATTGTATTGAATTCCATTTATTCTGGCACATTCATTCATGGTCAAACCTTGTTAATGTTAATCCTATGAAAAATCAGAGGAGTTCAGTTTCCCGCCAAATTTTCAATCACTTAAATCTCAAAAACGAGATCATCAACCTACATTTTTTTCACTTAAATTACTTCTTTTTTAATTTTCTAACAAAAAATCATGTTTATTTGAAATCCTATTTATTTTCAAATGGAGTAGCGAACCCCCTTAAACATCATTTTTTTCCAATAATGTACCTATTTGCACTGTAAGCTCCAACGTAATGCAAAAGGACTTGTACAGTTACATGTAGCAACTTTCTTTTTTACAAATTTGTTTTAAAGCGTTACAACTGTGACATATATTTACATGTATTTAAATCTATTGATACCTGTTGACATTTCATATCTATTTATCAGTAATACATAGTGTCTTCAATTATATGCAAATAAGCGATATTTGATCATACATCAATCCTTATTTGGTCATATCGTTTTGTAGTTTTTCTTTTCAATTTGAAGTCCTTATTTGGTCATGTCTATATGGCTGGAAAGTCCCAGTCTGTTTACTGGATATATGGCATGTATGGAAAGTAAGTTAAAGTAGAGTATATGAAGCATTAATGAATTCATTCGTTGAATGGCACAAAAAATGTTCAAGAATATAATGAATATTAATCCAAATGCAGTGCATGTATACAGGGCATTCATCATAAAGTTCAATTAATAACCCATCCAAAATAAAAATCTACCTCAGATTTTATCTTGTCCCGAAAAGTATAGAATTTCATTAAATTAAACAGCTACAGTCAATTCCCTTTTATATACTTCAGAACAACACAACTAGCAGCTTGAAAAATTTCAATTTGTGACAATGAATTTTTATACAACCGCAAAACAAAAAATTTGTGGTCGTTTAATGGTATGATGCTGTTGTTGTCGTCGTCGTCTTCGTCATTGTCGTCTGTAGACACTTTTGATTTTGGTCAATAACTCCAGTTCCAGTTGATCAATCCTTCTGAAATTTTAACACAATGTTCCTTGGCACAAAAAGAGGGCTAGGATCAGTTTTGGGTTTTTTTTCCCCTCCCATTCCTAAAAAAGGGGCCAAAAAGGGCAAAATTTGGTGTTTTCACATATTTGACTGTAGAATGTTTATTTTCAGTGTACTCCTTAGAAAATTTCCAATCTGGAGTATGCAACTTATAACATGTGGCATGTACGGCTTACAAGATAAATGAGGCCAAAAAGGGGCGAAATTCAAAATTTTAATTTTTTTTAAGTCTGATTTTGATGCAGGTTTTTGCAATGGATTCCTTATGAAAAATAAACTAGTGCTGCATCATCAGAGTTTTGGTAACTTGTTTCCTTTCCAAACTATGAGGGGCCCAATGGGGCCAAATCTCAAACGTGCGGATAATCTAATTTTTTAATTTTTCATCAGATTTTGATGGGATTTTTTCTTTTGATTCCTCTCATTGTAAGCTTTCAGTAGTATGCAACCAGATTTGTCGTAAATCTTACCATTTCCGAGCTATAAGGGGTTAAAGGGGCCAAAATTGCAATTATCAGAAAAATGTGAAATCTTATTTTTCATCCAATTTTGATGGGATTTTTATCTTTGGATTCCTTTCAATGTAAGTTTTCTGCAGTATTTCAATGGATTTTGCATAGCTCTTACCGTTTCTGAGGTATAAGGGGTCAAAGAGGCCAAAATTGCAATTACTAGAAATAAGTGAAATCTTCATTTTTCACCAGATTTTGATGAGTTTTTTTTCTTTGGATTATTCTCTTTGTTAGCTTTCATTACATGGCAATAGATCTTGCGTAGCTCCTACAGTGTCCAAGCTATAAAGGGTCAAAGGGGCCAAATTGCAATATTTCAAAATACGTGAAATCAGATTTTTCTTAGCTCTTACGATATCCTAGTAATAAGGGATTAAAAGGGCTTACTTTGATTTTCACTAATTTATGTGTCAAGGTCCTTATTGTGTCCAGCAAATTACTGTGTCCATATTCATTTTAGTTAACACTTGTTCAAATTTCAGTGGTCAATATGCTGCGGTCATATCATGCTGCGCTCGGCGTAGCCCTTTATTTGATTATGTAATACATTTTTTTTAGGTAGACCTAAAAACAGGACACACTGCATAAAATAATGCTACCGATTGATTCATTTTGTCTTTACTTTGTTAATTGATTTTTAATAAACAGGTAAACTTGTTTATATGACATTGAAACATTGTGTATTGAATGTTTACTGAAAACCGTCAATTTTTTTCAGGACAGAGGTGCAGATAAACGGATAGATATACAAATCTGATAAAAGTTTGGATTATATTGAAGTAAAATGAGAATTAAAGAGGTAAGCATGATTATCGATAGCTAAATTCTTACTGCTTGTTGATGTCTGGTTTGTACATAATTCACAAAACTGTCTCCTCGATTCTGTCTGACAAAGGCACATTTAGGGAACCATCGAGCATGTTCCACCCAAGGGTCATCTCCAGCCTCCCAATTCCTCAATCCACCACCACAGAAAAAACATCTAGTGTAATCACCATATCCTGTAAGGCACTTCACATGTGATTAAAATAAAAGGGACATGATTTGTCAAAGTTGATAAATATAGGTAGGTATCAAATTATGTCATACTAGATATGAAATTGACAAGAGTTTAAGAGGCATGTTTGATATCTGAGTACTTCTAACAAAACTCTTATAATACTTTTTGCTATTGCTTAAAATAAAAATAACAAGATGTGTTTGTGAAACACTACATATGCCCCCAGATTCCCAATTTTACCCCTTTTGGACCCTATGACCTTGACCTTTGACCTAATTTTTTTCCATATTTATGTTCCTCTTGACTAGACCTATACACTTGCCAAGTATCAAAAGTTTACCTTATATAGTTCAAAAGTTATAGGCAAGGTTAAAGTTTCGGATGCACAGACAGACAGACAGACAGACAGGACAAAAACAATATGCCCCCGATCCTCGATCTGGGGGCATAAAAATGAACTTTTCCCCCATAATCCATGCATACCTACAAACCATCCCTGTTTGTGGGGTATTCCTCTGAGAGATCGCAAATCTGAAACTTTCAGAAAGCAATTATTTTCTTCCTTCCTTAACAAAACAGTCATTAGTTTGTTGCATGATTGGAATGTCATGAAGATGTTGAAAAACAACAAAATAGGGAATTTGCAACCCCCCCTTATGGGTTTTGTGGTATGCAGGGAGTCATTTCATGCACCCAAACCAAAATGAGTATTTTTAAAACTTGTCAGGCATTATTAACTCCAATAAAAATTGTTTAGGGTACCAAACATGTCATGTAAGCATTATCCAAACTGAAATTTTGTGTGTTAAATATTCAATTCTTTCATAAAAAAAAATTATATGTATAGCAATTGTGTTAGGGTCACACTTATATTGACTCCTTAGTTTACATTTTATATGATGATTTTGTTTCATTCAATTTTTAAATAAAATATATTCTTTATTACCTCAATCAAGACAATTTTATATTCAAAGAAATACTTACGGTAATATTTTCCACTATTTAATGTACAAATGAAATTTTGATATTAGCAAGTAACGAAGAACCTTATTAAAGGGCTCAGTTTGATAAAGAAAAAATATCAATTTATGGAAACAAACACAATTTGTTTTTAAATGAATACCTGTACCATTTTTTGGCAATAAGACTAAAACTGCACTTTCACTTTCGTAAAAAAAATAGTATCGGCCTATTTAAAGAAGGAGTACAAAAATAGGGTATGATGTCACATGCTCTACATTTGAACGACTTAATTGTAAACAATCACTTATGAAGATCTCACGAAAATGTTAGCAATTTAGTCTAGACATTGGATTTTAAGGCCAGAACTTACTGCACAGAAATATGTAAGTCTTAAAAAAATCAAAGCTTGATGTATTTTACATCAGGAAAATTTTTAAGTGGTCCTAGATTTATCATTTTAAAATTTTTGCACCATGTTGCTTGACACAAACGGAAAATTAAATTTGCATATAAAAATGAAATTGTGGCAAATACACCTGTGTCAAAATTATTGGTCAAAATAATTGGTTTTAATGTTTTTCAAATATCTGACATTTGTTTTTTAATGACATATTGGTGTAGTTTACCAGTATCTCAGAATGTTGGTTTTAATTTTGCACAACTGTATAAGACCAAAAGGCCCAATGGAGGTAAAAATAACAGAATTAAATTTCTTCTTAACAATATCAGAAGATTGTGATCAATTTTTCCATCTACAGTATTTTTTATATTCCACTTTTAACAAGGGCTTAAAGCTTAGGATAACAAAAGTGTCAAAAAGATGATGTATTGTAATATATCAGATATACTTTTCATGTGTTTTGTTGATTATGGTTAACATTGCAAGATCTGTCATAAAATATTCACCAACAGAGTTGATACTTTGACCAACCTATTTTTACTACTGACTTGTTAGGTTTAATCTTGAACTAGAATACTGAAAAAGTCAGGAAGGCCCACTGATAAGCCAAGAAATCTTTTGAGGAAATTTTGGACATGAAATTCAAAATAACATCCTCTGATTATTACATTTTTATATGCAAAGTTGAAATGGGTGTATATGAACACAAAAAACACCAAGAAACAGTGATTAAAAGGTTTCTGACATAGATATATTGTCAAAAAACTGTCTCGACATAGTTAAATATGATCATATTTCTACATTTTTAAAATGTTCATTGTAATTATGATTTCACCGTGATGAACTATTACATATCTTATTTCATAGAATTTCAGTTTCTGCTTTTATTGAAGATGGTTTTGTTCAAATTCTAGAAATTTCTGTGGGAAGTTGTGAACGGTTCACTTTGGTGTGACTTGTACACCAAACAACAAAATCTTTTTTACCTGTTATGACGCAATTCAGTGTGTTGACAAAATCATGGCTTTGACAGGCACAGACGCTATAGATAGTTGTCATATAAGTGGCAGATGGATGCATCATTTAACCTGGTTTAAACTACTGTTTTATTTAGAAAATGTCTGTTCCAAGTCAGGAATATGAAGGCATTCATAAATTGTTTTGTGTTGGGTTTAGTGCTCTCAGGTTTGTGGTACATGTACATCCAATTGATTTTATTTACTGGTGTTTCCCTTCAATTGTTTCTGACTTTTCACATTCTTCTCATTGTATTTCCCCTTGCAGTCAACTCAACAAATTTCAACTACCTGTACTCTCATCATTTTCAAACTAGAACAGACTAAATATTCCATTAAATCCAAATTGGGACAACTTATTCAATGGTCTTTCAAATTTTCGGTTCTTCAGTTCATTTGCTGTATTACAAAACGCAAAGATTCTTCTCCAATATAACACAACAAATATTTCTCCTGTTCATGTAATGATATGATTAAGACACTGAATCTCTTGCTAGACAACATCTATGTTCATTTTGGCACCATTGTTTATCAACAGGTCATTGGAATCCCCATGGGTACTAATTGTGCACCTCTCACTACAGATCTTTTTCAGTTCTGTTACGAACGGGACTTCATTGAAAAACTACAAAATGGAACAGTGATTTTCAATGATAATAGCAGGTACATTGACAATATCCTTACTATTGACAATACACAGTTTTTAGATTACTGGTATGTCAACATCATTTACCCACAAGAACTGAAACTTACTAAAGCAAACAATGATTCTAAATACTGCCCTTCTCTGGATCTAATTTGATCATTGACTCTGCTAAAATTTATGATAAAAGGGATGATTTTGATTTCACTATGACTAATTTTCCTTTTCTTGATGGCAATGTTCCTCTAGCTCCATCATACGGGGTGTACATATCTCAACTTGTAGGATTCACTTGCATTTGTTCTAAAGTTGATGATTTTAATGAGCATAACCTTACCTTAACATCCAAACTTTTACACCAAGGTTACAGATTTCATAAATTATTAAATACTTTTAAGAAGTTTTACAGAATATATGAACATTCGATATCTAAATATGACCTGACTTGCAAACAGCTTATTATAAAGGGCATTTCTGATCCTTGATTTTATAGTAATGCTGTAAAAAATGCCAGAAACTGATAAAAAATCCAGACTAGAGGCTCAGAGACTGAGCCTGTATCGCTCACCTGACAAAATGCTTCTATGCCATGCATAACCAAAAAAGATGTATTTTACCAATGAGGTCTAATGTTACTAAGCTATGTTCTCCATTGGCACAAGTATTTTTTGTCTGATCCTATTGAAATGAGTAATCTTTGCAAAGGACCTTCAATACATCATTCCAATACAGTTTAGTTAAATTTGCTTGAATAGTTTCAGAGAAGATAATGAAAAGTATGGTTTTCACATACCGGGCTACAATGTTCAACTATGTTCTGCACTGGAGGCAATGTTTTTTGTTGGATCAAAATGAAATGAGCAAATTTTGTAAAGTACCTTCGGTACATCATTCCTGTAAAGTTTAGTTGAATTTGCTTCAGCAGTTTCAGAGGAGAAGATTAAAATGTGACTTTCCCATAGGATCCAATGTTAAACCTAAGTTCCGCCCTGGCGACCAAGTTTTTTGTCGGATTGAAATAAAATTTGAAATCTTTGTAAAGGACCTTTAGTACATCATTCCTGTTAAGTTTGGTTGAATTTGCTTCAATCCTTTCCCAATAGGGTCAAATGTTAAACCTAAGTTCCGTGCTGGCTGTCATGTTTTTTATCAGATCTGAATGAAATGAGCAATCTTTGTTAAGGACCTTTAGTACATAATTCCTGTAAAGTTTGGTTGAATTTGCTTCAGTGATTTCAGAGGAGAAGATGAAGATGTGATTTTTCGTGAAGGGTCCAATGTTAAACTTAAGTTCCACGAACAAAATGAGCAATCTTTGTTAAGGACCTTTAGCAAATCAATCCTGTATAGTTTGGTTAAATTTGCTTCAGTGGTTTCAGAGCAGAAGATGAAAATGTGATTGTCCCATAGGGTCCAATGTTAAATTGTTTTCCCTGCTGGCGGCCATGTTTTTCATTTGATTGGAGTGAAATGAGTAATCTTTGTTAAGGACCTTTAGTACATCATTCCTGTAAAGTTTGGTTGAATTTGCTTCAGTGGATTCAGAAGAGAAGATGAAAATGTGATTTTCCCAATAGGGTCCAATAGCATACTTTCATTAACAAAACGATCAAAGGATATTGAGTAAATGAACATGGGATAAAGTCTCTAAAAATACACGATTGAACCAAGCAATGGAACAATGCTGTTATTTTTGCTCTTCATCTTGAAGTCACCATGAGGCCTTCAACAATAAGCTCATACTGCAAAGTAATTCCAATTTCAGTCCAACAATCTGAGACATTTGCTAAGTAAACTGATCAAGTCTTTTATTATACCCTTTTTTTTACTGACACACTTTTACACACATGGTATTCAAAGCAATAATTTACTTCCGTTCTTTAATTGGATGAAGTCTCTTATGTTTAGAATTCATGTTTATTATCAGAGCTGATGATCAATAAAGGGCTACTCCGAGCGCAGCATGATACGACCGCAGCATGTTGAAACACTGAAATTTGGACAAGTGTAATTCAAAATGAAAGAGGACACAGTAAAGAACTTGACCCAGTAATTAAATGGACACAATAAAGAGTTGGATCAGTAATTAGCTGCACACAAACTAAGGAAAAATTAAAATTAGTCCTTATAATTCCTTATATATATCAGAAATGGTAAGAGACATGGTCAGCATACTACTTTAACTATACAAGAAAAGGAATCCAAAGAAAGGAACCCCATTAAAATCCAATAAAAAAAATAAAAGATTTTACATATTTTGAAAATTGCAATTTCAGCCCGTTTGATCCCTTACAGCTAAGAAACGGTAAGAGCTATGCAAAATCTTTTGACATATACTACCAAAACCTTACAACAAGAGGACTTCAAAACAAAAACAAAAAAATCAAATGAAATCTCATGAAAAACAAAGATTTCACTTATTTCAAAAATAGCAATTTTGGCCCCTATGACCCCTTGTAGCTTGGAAACAGTAAAAGCTACACCAAATCTGTTGCATACTACTAAAAGCTTATATCAAGAGGAATCCAAAGAAAAAATCCCATCAAAATCCGAAGAAAAATAAAAATTGTAGGTATTCTGCAAATTTGCAGTTTGTCCCCATTCGGCCCCTCATAGTTCGGAAAAGAAACAAGTTGTCAAAAATCTGATGGTGCAGCTCTATGTTTATTTTCAAGAGGAATCCATTACAAATAAACAGATGCGCCAAGTCGCATGATACACCGTCGTCACCCCGTGATTAAAGAATGTAGTTCTCAATTTAGAATACACCTATAACTGCCCAATTAAGCATGATATCTCTTTAATAAATCAATCTGCAAAGTTTGAAGTGAGCTGATCAAACTATTAATCAGTTAGAGTGCATTATGTATAAAATTGCCTTATATTTGAAAAAATAAAGTCCCATAACTCTTCCAAGAAAAATCAAAATTTCACGAAAAGTATACAGACCATGAAACCACTATATCCAATACCTGTACAAAGTTTGAAGTGAACTAGCCATAGGTTTGTCAAGTTAGAACACAACATGTGAAAAAATGCCTTAGAATTCATAAATAAAGTTCCATAACTCTTGCAAGAAAAATCAAAATTTCACGAAAAAGTATACAGATCATGAGGCTATCATATCCAATATCTTTCAAAAGTTTGAAGTGAATTGGTCAAAGATTTGTCAAGTTAGAGAGTGACATGTAAAAAATCGTCTTAAAATTGACAATTAAAGTCCCATAACTTCTACAAGAAAAATCGAATTTTCACGAAAAAGTATACAGATCGTGAGTCCATCAGATCCAATACCTCTACAAAGTTTGAAGTGAATCAACCAAAGGGTTGTCTAGTTAGAGCACGACATATAAAAAATTGCCTTAAAATTGACGAATAAAGTCCAATAACTCCAACAAGAAAAATCTAATTTTCACGAAAAAGTATACAGATCGTGAGTCCATCATACCCAATACCTCTACAAAGTTTGAAGTGAATCGACCAAAGGGTTGTTGAGTTAGAGCGCGACATGTAAAAAATTGCCTTAAAATTGATGAATAAAGTCCCACAACTCCTACAACAAAAATCGAATTTTCACAAAAAAGTACATAGATAGCGAGTCCATCATACCCAATACCTCTACAAAGTTTGAAGTGAATCAACCAAAGGGTTGTCGAGTTAGAGCGCGACATGTGAAAAATTGCCTTAAAATTGACGAATAAAGTCCCATAACTCCTACAAGAAAAATTGAATTTTCCCGAAAAAGTATACAGATCGTGAGGCCATCATACCCTATACCTCTGCAAAGTTTGAAGTGAATTGGCAAAATGGTTATCAAGTTAGAGCGTGACATATGAAACGGACAGACAGACAGACGGACGGACGGACAGACGAACGGACGGACGAACAATCGGACATTGGTATACCATAATACGTCTGTCATTAGACAGGCGTATAAAAACTGCATCAAAATCGGACTAAAAATTTTAAAAAATTTTTGAAAATCCCCCCTTTTAGGCCCCATTTATCTCATGACGGTACATGCCACGTAAAATCCGTTGACATACTACTGACAGGAAATTTTATTAGGAACACATTGAAAGAAACCCCATCAAAATCCAATAAATAATAAATATTCTACAACCAAATATGTGAAAACGCCCAATTTTTCTCTTTTTGGCCCCTTTTTTCAAAACGGGAGGGCCAAAATAACCAAAACCCACCACAGCCTTCCTTTTGTGCCAAGGAACACTGTGTTAAAATTTCATAAGGATTGGTCAACCTGAACTTAAGTTATTGACCAAAAACAAAAGTGTCTACAGACGACAACGATGACGACAACAACTACGACGACGACGACGACGAAGACGATGACAGCCCAATACCATTATACGACCTCAAATTTTTTGCAGTCGTATAAAAACCAAAATTTGATTAAGTTTCTCTCCGATGGCAAATGAAAGCTCCTCCATTTGATTCCAAAATTAAAAATTAAAGAAAAAAAAATCAAATCACAACAAATTTTGAAATATTGAGTGACAATGCCAATATACCCTCAATATTCTGTGAAAGTTAAGTGATTTTCACAAGGTGGTCTAGCAGGAGCTTATGCCACAATGTGTGTACCCTTTGGCAGACACACGAAAAGACAGACAAATGAACGGGTAAATGAATGGACACCATGATCATTATATACCATAGGTAAAATAAAAATAAAGTCAGAAACCTATGTATTGCAATTGAAATGACAGGAAATGCTGCTCTTGAGCAGTTGAAATTCTTAGTTTGCAGTCAATTTATTTGTAAATCTCCCAACTTCACCAAGCATATGAGCAAAATGAGAACTAGTATAAACTAAAGTACTTGCTGATGTTACTTACAAGTTTTGTATTATCAGATAATATACTTTTAAAGATTCTACATTTATCTCCCTTTCAGTGATGTTTGGAGATTAAGTGTAAAATATTCAGGAAAAAGCAACAATGGGTGTTCCAATAACCTGTTAATCCAGTTAAAGTCAATGAGTTATATTCATTTAGTAATTATTTGCTGTCATGTATTTTTCTTTTCATTATCTTTTCTGTGACAGAAGTCAAATTTAATTGTATGCAATGTTGAAATTTTGTTTTGACAAAATTTGAAAATTTGGTTTATGGTATTTCTGGATCCCTGGTTTCATTGTACGAGAATTAGAAAGACCTTTATACACTATATAGGAGAAGTACATAAAACATTAATCTAGAATACCATTGTCTTAAAAAGAGATCCAAGATACCTGATATGTTCTTATTTTAATTCTTGAATGTGTTTTCCAAATATATATAATTCCTTTTTAGCTTAATTCAAGGGTTAAACTTGTTATTTGAAAACCAACATTGCATCATAAAATCTGAAAATATTTGGAAAAATTCTGATATGAGAATATTTATTATAATTTTTTACCTAGGTTTTGTCTGCTATGACATTTTATCTTTATTGGTCTATGGGAGATAACTGTTGAATTTTTCAGATGATGTTATTTATTCATGCCAAATTTTTTTATTCAATTTGATTTAAAAGAAAAAAAATCACATCAGAAATTATATGCTTTAGAATAATTTCAAACAATTGTGTAATCAAACATTTCACAATGAAGCAATACACACTATCTGTGCATTCATAAAGTATTTTCTTATTTATACTATTTCAATAAAAATATTATATAGACAAAGAAAACTTTTTTAGTAGATCCTCATACAATTATGGGTCAAAATCTTTTATATTTAATTAATATTGTTCCATTTTTAAACCAGCCAAGATTATTACAAAAATTAATGTCTTGTTCTACATTTAAAAAAGAAATGGAAACAGTTATTTGGTTCTGAATAGAACTTTTTTTCTTCAGAAATCAAAACATAAGAAATATGCAATCACAGCATTGAGAAATGAAAAAAAAAATACTGGGATGGGTAAATCTGGAAATGTATGTTGGTGACAACCTACTTATTACAGTTTAAATTTGATGGCTCCAAAACCTAAGGGACCGATGAAAACAGTTCAAACTAGAGGTGTGTTGGAGCTGTTGAGGTCAAACTGTATATTAAATTAAACAGAGAGACCAGAAAAAGGGTTTGAGAAATCTTGGGTGTTTGAGCTATTGCAGTCCCAGCCATCAAAGTTCAACTATATATCTAATTGGCCTTATATATCTCTTTTCTCTCACCTGCATAAAAAAATCCAGCCTTTGCCATAGTTCTAGGTGTCTGATCTAGGTATGATGGCCAACCATTGTATGTATTGACTCTTAGGGTTAACACTGCATATGCAGGATATCTAGGCTTCTCAAAATTAATACCCAGTGGATCAAACCGACTCCTGGATGCTTCAGAACCTACTGTCGTACTACCTGTAGCTCCTGTATTACTAGCTGTACTTGCTGCCTCTGCTGGTGGTGGTGTTTGACTTATTGAGCTTGTAGTCGTTGTATTTGTCAATCCTTCTGTATTAGTTGTTGATAATGTTGCTGTTGTTATCACAACTGATGCTGGGTCTTGTATATTTGATGTTGTTTGGGGTACTGATGCTGGTGCTGAAATGCAGTCAAAAACAATTATATTTAATTTAGTGTATTCAAAATAAACCATATCTGACCAATGAAATCAGGATTTAGCAGACAACTTTTCAATACGTCACAGTATAGAAAACTTCACGTCATAGAGCCTGAAACGTCATGCAGTTGGTCACAAGGTGTGGACATGTTTGTGACGTATATATAAGTAGGTCGGACAAATAGCGACTAATGAATCTAAATACCAGAATTCAGATATGGTCTATTAGCATATTGTAAATGGTCAATTTTTGGTGCAGTGTTTCTGCAAAATACTGTTGAATAAACTATATGATAACTAGAGGTACTGTGGCCTGGAGGGCCACAAAATGATACCCCCCCACTCCCCATGTAGAAGATCCCCAATATAATTTGTCACTAAAATAGTTATAATTGCACAATTCCCGGAAAACAGGAAGTAGATAGTTGGCAATCCTAAAATCACTACTTGTAGTATAAGACATCATTCTAAACTTGCATACAAAATTCCAAGTTGCAGTGATAAGTAGTTACTGAGAAAACTGTTACGAAAATTTTCTACGATTGACAAAAGATCTCGAAAATTAACTAAGTCGGTAAACAGGAAGTAGATGTCCGGCAATCCTGTAATCGCTACTTGCAGGATAGGACATCATTATAAACTTGCATACAAATTTTCAAGTAGCATAGATGAGTATTTACTGAGAAAACTTAAGAAAATTTTCTACGATTGACAAAAGATCTCCAAAATTAACTAAGTCGGTAAACAGGAAGTAGATGTCCGGCAATCCTGTAATCGCTACTTGCGGGATAGGACATCATTATATACTTGCGTACAAAATTTCAAGTTGCAGTGATGAGTAGTTACTGAGAAAACTGTTCCGAAAATTTTCTACGATTTACAAAAGATCTAAAAAATTAACTAAGTTGGTAAACAGGAAGTAGATGTCCAGCAATCATGAAATCGCTACTTGCGGTATAGGACATCATTATAAACTTGCATACATAATTTCAAGTTGCAGTGATGAGTAGTTACTGAGAAAACTGTTCCAATTTTCGAAGATTTCGTGGTTTGCTAAAACCACGAAATTAAGTTCCCAACAAACTGCATTTTTCTCTTAGAGTTTTAATGCACAGAACACAAAACCATAAATTCAAAGTACCCACAAAATAGTGCAACTTTGAAAAACCACAAAAATTGATGTCCATGAATACAATAACTTCCACAGTAAATGGTACAGACAGCTTACTATCAGGTTTGAGCAAAGCTCATTGTTAAAGGCTTTATGATGACTTCAAGATGAAGAACAACAATTAAAGCATTTTTCCATTGCTTGCTTTAATCATGTACATTTACTCCATATCCCTCCATTGTTTATTGAACAAACAAGACAGACAAAGTTTAGCAGTATAACTCTTGAATTTTGGTCTTGGTTGCATCAATAACAGCAGACAATGATATACAACTACATCTCATTGTATATGATGACATTATAAAGAAGTATAGATAAATGGTCTGTCAGTCATTCTAGAAAAAATCTTACTTGCAATTCTTAAACAGTTCATTGATATAAATAGGATAATAATTTTGTGTTTTTAAATGAAGGCAGCTGTTGAGAATTGCAATGTTTCTTAGATTTACATCTTTCTTCATTGTAAAGGTACTCATCTTGATAAGTTGGACTTTTTTCTAGTTTGATTTTTACTGTGAGTCTTTTTGTGTATTTTATATTTTTCAGCCATTCACCATACATAGGGGGAGAATTTGGCTCCAAGAAAACGAGTTTAACCCCACCGCAATTTTTGAGCTGGTCCCAAGTCAGGAATATGTTGATCATTGGCTTCAATGTATATCATTGTCCTTGCCTTCTTTGAAATTTTAGTTTCTTGATATTTGGGTTATTGGATGTGGTTTGTTTCCATTGCTTTATTCACTTTTTTTACCTTTTTTGGGGCCTTTTAGGGCTTATTGTATGGTGTGGGGTGCTTTGTTTTGGGTCCTTTTAACCTTGAGATGGAATGTTGTCTCCTTGACATTTACCCCATTTCCTTTCTTTTTCATAGTCATAGATTGAAGTATAATAAGGGAGATAACTGCAGCAGTCCTAACAATAACTTCTTCAAAATAACTTCGATATTTCTTGCTCTATTAAGATCATGAGAAAAATCAAAGTTCAGGTTGATCTGATTCTGGTCAATACTTCTTCTGTTGTGTGTTTCATTTCAATGGAATGCTTTTCAGTCATCATATCTATAGATCGGTTTTGGTGACCCCTAAATGATGATTCTTTCCTTTCTTTACTGTCAGGAGTACCATAAATGTCTACTTATAGGTACGATGTAATATAATGTCATCTGCACATCATTATCTATCATGAAACATCGTGGTAATCATGCACATCATGAACATGGAGTGAAGAAATATTTTAAAGTGGAAAAAATGATGAGTTATGAGTAGCATTGGAAAAATGTGCTGTATTCAATTGGGGCACAACTTTTTTTCTAAACTGTCCAGATATCAAGCTATATTTGCTATGTTAGTCAACCACTATGGGTTACAAATCAAGTCTGAGTTTGGGTTGGGTCCATTGATTTTTGATGGGGTATGGACTTTGGTCGTAGAAAATTTCGGTAAATTATAAGTTTTCCAGACTTTTTTTTTCTAATCATTTCCAGATATTGAGCTATTAATTGCTATGGGCCTTGGACTCGGAAAACTATTTTCTTAAACTAGATTTTCTGGTATAACAAAGAATCATTCCACCGGTAGGGGACTTCTGCATTGCCTTGCAATACGATCCACACTTGTTTTTTTTTTATTTTTGATCAATTCTAAAATTTTCCCCATCTGCCTTTTTTCTTTGGTATATGTATTCACTTGCCAATGTATCTACCTTGTTACATTACATTAAAATGAAATCATCTACATGTACTTTCTAGTCACATACCAGTAGTAGACTGGCTCTGTGGTGGTGTTCCAGAAGTGGTATGAGTTGTGTTCTGTGATAGAGATGGAGCACTAGTATTTGCTTGGCTACTAGAAGTAACAGAAAACAGAGAAGATTGAGGAGCAGCATTTTGACTTGTTTGTGGTGGCCTTGCAAAATAAGATGAGGGAGCTTGAGTAACAGGTGTATGTTGTCTTGTTGTTATACTACCTGAAATATAAAATACACAAATGTAAGCAACCAACAATTGTTTCTGGCACTTTTAAGAATGTTTTTTCTCCAATTTCTGAAAATCTGTTAATGCATATTCGGTTTTGGATATCTGAACATCCTCCTTAAAAACAAGATACTATAATTATATTACTATTAGGTTAATGTGACATGAAATTTTGAGTTGCAAAAAGTTCTTTTATTCTATGTAAAAAAACAGATGAGTTTGTGAAACACTATGCCCAGTAGCAATCATGTCTAGATTTTGACCTTTTGTCCTCTGTGACCGAATTATGACCTGACCTTCTTAAAACTTGCATAATGGTGTTCAGCTTAATATCACACTATGTAAACGGTGTACTGTGCCTTCTTGACAATTGCAGTGTCCTCTATAAAATGTGCCTTCCTTCCTGTTCTTTTTTACCTGGATTTTAGGGAACAAGAAGATACATTTTCACTAAGGACACTATATTATATGGTGTGCTGTGCCTTCTTAATTTCTAACAAAGAACACGAAGGCACATTTTATAGAGGACACTGTTTACACAGTGTGAATATGATCAATACATAGGCCCAATATGAAGATCCTATCACATCTGGTTGAAAAGATAAAGGCAATGTTAAAGTTTTTGTTAAAGTTTTCAAATTTGCACTCAGTGTCTTTGACCTTTGACCTTACCCTGATTTTTTTGTGGATTTGTTTTAAGCTCTATTTGTTCTATTCACATATATAATATGAAGCCCCTAGCAATTGTAATCAATGAGCTATAGAGAAATCTAAATTTTGACCTATGTGACCTTGACCTTTGACCTGACCATAGTGAAATCTGCACAGTGTTTTTTTGCTTCCTATGAACAATATACCAGTAAAATATGAAGGTCCTATCACATCTGGTTGAAAAGATATAGGCAATGTTACAGTTTTTGTTAAAAGTTTTCAAAATTGCACTCAAGTGACCTTGCCCTTTGACCTGACCCAATTTTTTGGTGTCTTTGTACTTAAGTCCATTAGATCTATTGATATATATAATTTCTAGCCTCTAGCAATTGTAATTAAAGAGCTATACCAAAATCTAGATTTTGTCCTTTTGACCTCTGTGACCTTGACCTGACCTTAGTGAAATTTGCATACTTGTGTTCAGCTTTACATGATCAATATACATACCAAATATATGGACCTTTCACATCTGGTTCAAACGTTACGAGCCAGGTTAAAGTTATGGACATACATACATATAAACAGACAGACAGAGCAAAAATGATATGCCCAGATCTAATAAAGGGCTACGCCAAGTGCAGCATGATACGACCGCAGCATGTCGACCACTGAAATTTCAACAAAAGTAGTTTAAAGTGAATGTGGACACAGTAAAGAGCCTGACACAATAATTAGATGGACACAAAAAGAAGCTAGACACAGTTATTAGCTAGAAACAAAATAGGGAAAAAACCCTTTTGATTACTTACTGATAAAAAACCGTAAGAGCTATGCAAAATATGTACTATCAACTAAAACTTTACATCCATAGAAATTCAAAGAAAAAATCCATCGAAATCTGATGAAAAATAAAGATTCGACATATTTAGAAAAATTGCATTTTTGGCCCCTTTGACCCCTTATAGCTCGGAAACGGTAAGACCTACAAAAAATCCGTTGACATATTGGGGAAAGCTTAGATCACGAGGAATCCAAAGAAAAAAATCCCATCGAAATCTGATGAAAAATAAAGATTTGACATATTTAGAAAAATTGCATTTTTGGCCCCTTTGACCCCTTGTAGCTCGGAAACGGTAAGACCTACAAAAAATCCGTTGACATACTACTGAAAGCTTAGATCAAGAGGAATCCAAAGAAAAAAATCTCATTGAAATCCGATGAAAAATAAAAATTCTACATAATCTGCAAATTCGCAATTTTGGCCCCGTTCGGCCCCTCATAGCTGGGAAAGGAAACAAGTTACCAAAAATCTAATAGCTGAGTGCTATATTAATTTTTCGCAAGGAATCCATTGAAAAAAACTGCATCAAAATCGGACTTAAAATAAAAAAATTATTTTTTTTGAGATTTGCCCCTGTTGGGCCCCATTTATCTCGTGAGTGGTACATGCTACGTGAAATCCGTTGGCATACTCCAGATTGGAAATTTCCTCAGGAGCACACTGAAACAAACCCCATCAAAATCCAATAAATAATAAAGTTTCTACAGTCAAATATGTGAAAACACCTCATTTAACCCTTTTTTGGCCCCTAATTCTGAAATGGGTGGGGCAAAAACCGAAAGGAAAAAACCGTTTCTCAAGAATGTTCCAAGAAACATCATACCAAGATTTGAAAACAATCCATCCTCTAGAACCAAAGTTATGCTGTCCACAGACACGAAAATACCTAATTTTACCCCTTTTTGGCCCCTTTTTTGCCTCTTTTTCAAAAACGGGTTGGGCAGGGAACGCGAAATTAAAACCCGGGCTTAAGCTTGTGCCAACAAACATCATACTAAAATTTGATAACAATCCGTTCACTAGAACTAAAGTTATGCTGTCCACAGACGCCGACGCCGACGCCAACGCCAACGCCGACGCCGACGCCAGCGCCATACCATAATACGACCGCAAAATTTTTGCGGTCATATAAAAATCCTGGGGCATAAAAATCATTTATGCCACCTGTGGATACGGACTCTTTTTATTTACTGCTGAGCAAAGGGCAAAATTATTAAAACTTAATATGTAGAATGCCTGGTTCTTTGCTTTTTTATTACTACATGTATCAGTAGAGATGTTGGTATCTATTCAAAGGTGCTGGCATCTTCTCAGAACCACTTTGCTGAAACTGGTTTATTTATTTCCACCCTCAAACAAACAGTATCTCCAAATATATCTATTATAATTTTATAATAAGTCTGAGAATTTTCGATCTTTCACCACCCTCTATATAATAATCATTTATTGACTAACAATAAAATATCATAATTCACAGAAAAAAATCATAATAATTAGCACTTATTTCTTGTAATAAAGTGCATTAAATGCCTGATATCCAGTAGAGGAATTGATTAAACATATGAATACTAGAGAATTAAAGGTTTCAAGAAAAGGTCAGAAATTTGATATTTTAAAGTGTATAAAGTTACTTTATTTGAATTATCAATATTAATACGGAGCTTCTGCTTTCCCTTGTTGTGTTTGTGTTTTGTTTTATAAGTCATATCAATTTCCGTTTAATACACATACATTGTGTGTACATATAATTAAAAATGGAAGAAAGAACTTTACATTTAAGGAAGTTGAGTAAGTAAATTTATTTTAACAGGAAATTTAAAACAGGAAACAGATCTTGATAAATGAAAATTAATCTTACTAGCTTGAAAAGACTGTGGTCTAAATGAAAAGTCGCCACTTTGACTTGTACCAAGAGCTCCCCTTTGAGGTGGTATTTGAATCCTTGAAATTTCTTCACTACTTAGTCCTGAAATACATTTAAGAACAAGTTATAAATATGGTTTCAATTTTTACTTCTCTTATCACAAATGATATCATTTACAAATTTTACCTAAACTCAGTACGAAGTTTTCCTTGGCCCATTCACAAGAATAAATTCTGCCAAATTAAACAGGTCTTTACTGTATAACTGATCACTTAACAGACCTCTAAGTGTCCACAGAAATTTGTTATTGGTCTAGAGCAGTGAAAAATTATGTTCTCAAATGATTCCTGAACTTTAAAATTATCAAAAGTAGCAACATACAGCTAAAACTGGCTAATTTACGGACTTGATACTGTATGACCAGTATTTATACAGACTTGGTCCATTTTAGACCTTGTATGACTTATAATTGTACACTAGCTGTCAGTAACTGCGAGCATTTGTCCGGACAGTACCTGCGTGTATTGTCTTCATGTTTTATGTACTTCATTGTAAGGGTACTCGTCTTGATAAGTTGGACTTTTTTCTAGTTTGATTTTTACTGCGAGTCTTTTTGTGTATTTATTTTTAGCCATTCACCACACATAGGGGGAGGGTTTGGATCCAAAAAAACGAGTTTAACCCCGCAGCAATTTTTGCACCTATCCCAAGTCAGGAATATGTTGGTCATTGGCTTGTTCTTGTCTTCTTATAAAATTTTAGTTTCTTGATATTTGGGTTATTGGATGTGGTTTGTTTCCATTGATTTATTCACTTTTTTACCTTTTTGGGGCCATTTAGGGCTTACTATATGGTGTGAGGTTCCTCACTGTGACTGTGTTGAAGACCATATGGTGACCCCTAGATGTTTTGTTTTTTGTCGTTTTAACCTGGATATGGGATGTTGTCTCCTTGACATTTACCCCATTTCCTTTTTTTTTCATACATATTATTGTGAAGATTGTCAAGAGTAGATATATTTAAGAAATAAAACATGGCCACCATACTATATTGTCATTATAACATGGGCTTGAGTTGTTTTTGCAAATATTTTATCCTGAGTGTTAGCGAGGGGTAAAATATGCAAAAAAAAATGAAAGCCCATGTTATAATGACAATATAGTATTTGGTAGGTATGATTTATTTCTATTCTAATGTGGAAATTTCACCCATTTAATATCCAAGCGAGCAGCAACTATCTAATGGTTCCGTAACATTTTGATTTTGATAAACAAACTCGCTGACAAAAAACTTTCCACAAATACAATAAAAAAATCACTTTTGTTTCATTTAATTGCTATTTTAACTGTAGAAAATGCCTCAAGGCCTATTAATCTCAATTCAAACTTTCCAACCAACGCTGCTTACGGACACTACGATTTTATTTGTGACGTCACAAGTAGGAAAATTAAAGTTTGTCCCAAACATTGCCTTTTCAAGAAGAAAAAAATTCCATAATGAATTTTATTTAAAAATTTGTTAGTGGATGGTAGAATTTGACAGTTAAAATGAAAAATAGATTCAAAATATGCAACAGAAACTATTCATCTTTTGCACATGTTCTAAGAGTGTTATATTGGTATTATAACATGACTCTATTTACAAAGCCAATACAGGAAGCCATATTAGGACAAGGTATAGATATGATAATTTACTGCTAATGCATGGAGATGACAATATTAAAAGTAGAGTCATTTGCCCATGTAATTACTGGTTGTGCATCAAAGACCATAAAGTTGCATTGTCAAATTCTCAAGTGAAAGTTGTTTTATTTTAAATAATCATAGTTCATGAGACTGATTCTCTAGTAGTTCATACAGTACTGGTCATTTGTGGTTAGCCCATAATAATTCCTCTTCAAGCCTCTATATATTACTTATTTTGATTTTGATGCTTATATTTGGTCATTTTCTTCCAAATTTTCAGTGAAATTTATGACTTATGTCGTCAATTTTTTAAAGATTAGTCCATCAACTCTTTTATAGGCTTCTCTGTGATTTCAATGAAATCAGATTTAGATATGTTAGGATCAGCTACAGATTATCACACTTGTATGACCATTATATTACATTAAATTATTACTCTCTTTCAGTGAGTTAGTGTCTGTTGACATGCTGATACAGCAGCAGAAGCAACCATTCATCAAAAAAAGGCAAGTAAATAAATAACTAAATACTGTAGTAACTGTAAATTTACCCTCTGCATGATGGCCATTTCGACATGTGTTTCTCAGTGCAGATCAAACATTGGAAATCCAGATATCAATTGATTAACAATGATAAACATATATAAGGAAGTTTTAAAGGTGTTTCTGTTTACTTCATTGAGATTTTTGAAAATTTGCAACAGGAAAATGCAACAAAAACAATACATGTGTCAACTTGAAACTGAAAATTGTAGTAATTCTGTAGACCTATCACGACATAAGATCATTGGTAATTGTTGGTTATTTTTATATGGCTGCAAAAAATTTTGGGGTGGTATATTGGTATCATACTGGTTAATGATTCCAATGATATTGTCATGCTGTGTATTTGTTATGTTCAAGAAATGTACAAAATTTGGTCAAGAACCTCCTCAAACTTTAGAATATATTTTGGTTGTGCAATGAGCTACAGTGTAGATGCTTATATTTAATCAGACTCATCAAAAAGTCCAGAAACCTTGCAGGACATTCAGTTAGGCATATACGAAATAGAAGCCAAACCCATGAAAAGTTTACAGAATCTATTTTTTTCCAGCACATCAATTCTTTACCTGACTGCTGAATGCCTTGCCAGATCAACCAAGTTTTGCCTTTCTGTCAGCCAGTTTTTAATATGTCTGCTCAATGTTAAAGCACTGTTATCTCATAAACATTTGCAAAACATCCTCTTTAATTCATATTAAATTTGGAAAAAATAAATTCTTGCATTTTCTCTGTGCCAAATTGGTAGGAAGATTTCAATGTGCAAAAGCATACATTACAATGAGGTATGAGCAAAGCTTATTGTTGAAGGCCTCATGGTGACTTCAAAATGAAGTGCAACAATAAAAGCATTGTTCCTTTGCTTACTTTTACCATGTATTTGCAGATAATTTGACTCATGTACATTTACACCATATCCCTTCACTGTTTATTATAACAAAATTTTCTTGTGTGTGAGTAAGGTAGGGTAGGGTAGGGGTAATTTTATTGCATGGTCCTAAGTATTTACTATTAATCACCTGGTAATTGTATTGACTCTTCTGTGGTAGAAGTGGCTGCTCCTGAAGCCATTGCAGAAGCTGTATTGGTTAACAGAACCTGATCTACATGGTGTCTTGGTTTTAATCTGTCTTCTTCATGAATTGGAACATTACCACTTTCTTGCCCGTTCAAGTAAAAACAATTCGGTGACAACTGTTGGTGTATTTCATAAGGATCATCTCCATCCCTCCATTCTCTGTGGATGACTCCACAACTGAAACATCGGCACTCAGCACACTTCCCTGTGTAGTAGAAACCCACTCTGGCCATTGCTATGGGAGATATCCGAATGTTGGAGGGGAAAGACCAATAACTTCGTACCCTTACCCATTCAAATTTCATAGTCTCTGCATGGGGAGGTCTAGAAGCCACAGGCACCGCCATTTGTTCAAAGTATTGTTGTAGTCCATTTATAGGAAACACAAATATATTGTGGTCATGTCTAAAGGGTAGATAATTGAAAATCTTTCTGAAAAGATCTTTTGATGAAGGAGTCATACATTTGTTTGGGAAATTCGTTTCAATGTTTTTGAAGAATTGTTTCATCAGTTGTTCTATAGTCAGTCTTCTAACATGGCGACAAATCCTTTTCTTTCTGCTACATCCAACTGTTGCATTCTGGGAAGCAATAATGTTTTTCTTGATAAGTTTACGCAACAATTGCTTCAAATTTTGAGTTGTTTCTTTATTGGTGTTATGTTCAGCTGCATTTCTACCCATATAAGCCACAAAATCACCAATATCTAACAGTTCCATTTTTTCAGTATTGCCTAGTCTTATACTACTTCTACAGCAGTGCTCATCCATGTCAACCCTCTGATTGAATAAAATATTACATTCCTGCCTGTAATTTCTGGATGTTTGATTCTCACTTTCATAAAAAAAAATTTCACCAGTGACACCCCTTCCTTTTTCATTGAGGCTTAATGGTTGATATCCTATCATTTCCTTTATAAGGCGATCATAAGCAATGGACCAATTTACATCCCAAATTCTGTGTTTGACTGTTAAGTACTTCACAATTGATAGATCTTCTATAATTGCAATTCCTGATTTACATATACTGAATAAATCCAGTACTGGAGAACAAGCAAATAATTTGTCTGTATTTTCTGCACTGGAATCTATCTTTTGGCTAGGCAATGTCCTATAAATTCCTAGGCAATGATTAACTGGGACTGCTTTGGACAATTCATATAGATAAGTATTATCACAACTGAACAAATCTGAAACTAGTACAGCTGCAATAGAATTCTGCATAAGATCTGTTCTGCAAATGTCATGACTTTGGGATTTTTCTACTTGGAAGTTTTCAACTTTTACATTTTTCAATTGAGTCTCATGTTTTGAAGGAACATCCTGAGGTCTTTTAAAATCTGTATTCAACAGCTCAATGTCAAGGCCTTTGTTTGCATTTTCATCCTGTGTGCATTGATCTCCTTTATCTTTGACAAAACTGTCCTGCCAAATGGGATCTGAAAATTCTGGTAAAATACTCTCAGAATCTGAACTCAAACTGGACAAGGATGAATTTGTTAAAGAATATAAGTCTTTGGAGTAATTATCAGAGAGACAATCAAAAGACAAAGTGGTATTTGTCAAAATTCCACCACCACTATCAAGATTCTCGTCACTGGAACCATGTTCAAACAACAGTGGTATACTCCTGTCTAGGAATATCAAATCTTCTGGTATGTCTTCAAATTGATACACTTTATTACTTTCCCTAGAAAGAATTATATGATCTTTCCCCAGATCTGACTGATCAGTTAGACACTCATTCAATGATTGGAAACTTTCCAAAGGTTGTATTTCAAGATCCTCATCAAGACAGTCTTTTTCAAGGTTATTTCCAACTGTAACTATGGTTTTAGTTTCTTTGTCAGTGTCTGATAAATTTTTATTTCTGAAATACTGGAAATCTGTGGCATTTTCTTTTTCTTCATCATGCTTCTTACATGAGATAACTTCTGTACTTTCATCATTCCTGAAAATTATATGATTCTCATAGTCATGTTTGCATGTCTGGAAATTTGCACAGTAACATCTTTGATGATCGAATGGACTTCCAGAAGTAACAATTGGGCTATATTTATTTACTTCACAAACACCAATGGAATCTTGGATAATACAAGTTTTTCCTAACGACAGAATGTTGTCTGTATTGTCTGAACTTGAACTATGCCTACTTCTGCTTGAGCTGACATCAATGTAATCTGTGTCTGCTTTAATGGTTTTCAATTCTGCATCTTCTGGACAATCTATTAAATCAAAAACTTGAGATTTTTCTTTATTTTTGTCCTTGTCATATTTTTCTTTATACATCTTGAAAAAAACTGTGTCTAGTTTAGACAACTTCATTGAAAGGTACATTGCATTCAATTCTTTGAAGTTCATTGGCTTTTCAAATGCCAATGCAAGTTCTTTCTGAATTATTGCTGCTATTTCAATAAAGTGTTCTAGTTCCATGTGAAATTTTTCAACTGCTAAGGCATCAGTACCTAATCCCTCATCAAAGACATTTCTATTTTGATTCAAGAACTTCCTAAATTTGTAATTATTGGACATATCACAGGTCATTTCAAACTCAATTTTATTTTTAGAATAACCTTTTTTACCACAAGGCATTAACATTATTTGAGGATGCTCCTTAACTGGAACTGGTTTTGATAACAACATTATTTCATATCCATGTGCTGGTTCACATTTTCTTGATAACTTTTGTTTATTTTCACATTCTACAGAATGAAAGATAAGTTTTTCATTGATATGTAAATTTTGATTTTCTATGAAAGCTTTCCCTTTGTATTGATTTGGAGTTAAAGTAACATTCATATCAGCACTCTGATCTTTAAAACCAACATATGTAAAAAGTACATTCAGTAAATTTTCGACCATGCTTATGTCATTGATGGTTTCATTTTGATCAACAGGTAAACCATACCAAAAGGAAGTTTCCTCTAACAAGTCAATACAAATAACTTGCAATGGTATGGAAGAATTAAAATCAACCTTCATCTTGTGGACAATGTTTTCATTAACAAATTTTTCAACTTTCGAGTCAAGTTCAGCATCAGTCAATACACAAATGTTTTCAATAACTTTTGAAAATATTTCTAATATATTAAAAAGTATTTTTCTAAATGCTTTGTTGGATCCTGTAAGATCTATCTCTATCAGAAAGTCTTTTTTCCAAAAAGGCCAATGTTTTTGATGGTCAATTGAAAGACATGTCCACAACCCTTGTATTGCGTGAAATATATTAAACAATCGTAAAAACTTAAGAACAGAGATTGAGGAAAGATCTGCTGTGTTTTCAGATGCAGCTTTGAAAAAATTATCCAGTAAAATATTTTCAAAATGTTTTGTGTCTATAAGACATTTCACATTTGGCAGTGGTCTGGTTTGTGCCAGAAAATGCAAACATATCATATCAACTGTTTCATCATAACTGTTGGTACATCTTTGTCTGAACAGTTCTTCCAAATAATTGGGTACTAAGTTAATATCATCTATGCCATTTGTGTAAGGAAAACATGTGTTTTTCAATATATTTCTCACTTGTGGATTGCAGGTATAATAGTGAGGTCTATCACAATAAGTTTGAAAAATTAGATCCATCACATGTGATCTACCCATTCTCAGCGAAATCCAGTGTAACTGCTCAGTACTTGTAGATATATATTCATCTGAAATATTCTCAGTTATCATAGGTTCTTTAAACATTTTCTTTTCTCTTTGAAGTGATTCAATAACTTGCACAGTATTTGACCAAAAATCATATGACCAAAAATCATTTAAATGTCTGATTTCATGTTTTTGTTTTGGTTTCCATGGAATTATAATGTTTTGAAACAATTCTTTAGATGATTTGTTGCAGGCAAACATTATAGGTATATGAAAATCACTGTAGTTTATGTTGTATACTACTATAATTTGCGAAATGTTGAATGCTTCAATACTGTATGGCATTTTTCTGGTAAAAAATGATGATAATGAATGAAAAATGGGTTCTGTCTGCTTTCCAGTGCAAACATGAAGCTGGTTTTCATGGTTAATGGAATTTTTCAGGCAAATTTCCTCACACACTCTCTTTCTACATATTTCAAATATTTCAGCTGCAGTCTTTCCAAATGCATCATCCATATTAAACAGCTCTTGCTCTCTTTCTTGAAGATTATATCCCTGAAAAATATGTTTTTATGCATTAAGGAAAAGATTGTTTCCACTATATAATTTAACAGTATATAGATTGAATCGAGATTAATAGTTGGCCTTTTACGTATAACTAAGCCCTGATATCATCTGAAGACTACAGTATCAGCCATAGACTAAGTTCAACAATTGATATTTTTGTAAAAAAAAACATGCATGCACTGAGCCTCTTTGTCTCACTGTCACCATGGTTAAGTGTCAATTGAACAAACTTCATTGTGAAACCATTTTCAAGTAGGTATACTAAGTTTACATACGACTTTAGAAGGCCCTTTTTGATGGGTGTGCCCCTGATGAACACCCTTTTTGCCTTTGTGACTGTGGCCCATATTTTGGCCAAAAAATGCACAAGAAGAAATTGTCACTGCCAGTAGCCATCTTGGATTGGATGCGTACATATAAGTCACTATTTTTTTTGGACCTATCCAAGAAGTATTGTGGTGATGTTTGGTTTAAATTGGCCTATTGGTTCTAGAGATATATTTCAAAGTGTTCTCATAGGGTCTAATGGTAAATTATATTCCACTGGTGTCGTCAGACATACCTTTTTTTTTTTTTGGATGGGACCACTCACAGACTTTTATGACCAAGTTTGGTTTTATTTAGTTTAGCAGTATCTGAGGAGAAAAGAATAAAATAATGTGGTGCCAATGGAATTTAAGGATGGCTGGAAAGAGATTAAAACTGTTTTTTCCTTTTTATTTGAAATGGGGATGGGGCATAAAAATCTTACCTCTTTAATACCTAACTCTACCTGAGACATCCTTTCTATCAACAAATCCTTTGTTTGTAAATTGTCTTTAATTATTTGCATCATTACTGTAAAATCCAATGTTCTTCTGCTTGAAACAGAAACTTTTTGGTGAACTTCACTTTCGTTTTTGCACATTTTGGCAATTGAAAGGAGCTCTTTCTCAATCTGAGATTGGTATTGAGCAAAAGCAATGTCTGAAATTTTTTCTCTTTTTACATGACCATATTTATTGTTTCTCATCAGAACAAGATTTTCAAGTTCTCTTTTTAATGTATTGTTACAGCAGTGGTCAATCACAATTTGTGATAACTCAGTCAATAAATTTAGAACTATTATCCCAGTAGTTACTGAGGATGCCCAAATTGGTCGAGATCCCCTGACGGATTGTTTTCTGTCCTGTTGGTACGGTATACAAGGTAAATTAAATAAACGATCCCATAGAGCTTCAGAGATTTTTTGTCTACGTGTTGGTAAAACGTAACTTTGGGGACACAGGCAGCATCTGTTTTGTATTTCATACAGATGATAAATACGATGTCTATTAAGCCTCAGAAAATAGTCCAAGATTTGTGTCTGTGCAGTTTGATGTTGGCATGATATACAAGGTATATCATATAACTGGTTCCAACAATCTTCAGTGATTATTTGTCTTTGTGTTGGAAATATGTTACTTTGGTGACACAGGTAGCATCTGTTACTTATTTCAAACATAAGACAAACATGATGTTCATTAAGTTTAAGAAAATATTGCAAGGTTTGTTTCCATGCTGTAAGGCAGCTGCACCAAAATAATTCCCGACAGAAGTTCACCAGTAAACATTTTGATAGTGTTACATCCAGAACACTACTTGTCAAACCTGAATGTGGAAAGCTACAAGAGAAATCTGTTCTCTTGTGGTTATTGTGACAAGACTTCTTTTGACCATTTCTATTGAATAAAATTGCTAATTGTGATGGATGTAATACACGATTACATGGTATGATATGTCCTGGTGAACATTGACAACATGTATAGTTGTTATAACACATATGGTATAGTTCATGTTGGTGAGTATTAATGAAATCTTCAAAGGAACTATGTCCAGCCAGTGATGTATTTAGTTCTATCAGACCAGTGAAGCCTTCCTTTGTTTGTTCTGTAATAAGCATAGAGTTCCTGATGAAAGTCTCTCGCTCTTTGGAATCCATTACCCCAACATTCTGTTCACAAAAAGAATTCAGATTACTGACATGACTGGTAAAGGTGATCAAAAGAATGTTAAGATAATTCTATATTGCCAATAGACAGTTTTTGTTCATATGAAGGAGTAGGTTCACTAACCTTCAAAATTAAGCAGGAGTATTCCAGGAAAAATTAAAGTCATCATTAAAACATCATTTAGCGATAATTTTCCAATTTTTTTCAAAAAAAATCACTGAAAAATGGAAAGTTTTATAGCAGTTTTTCTGTTTATTAACATAAAGCACATTTTTCGACAACCAAAATATTTTGCCAGTTAATAGTGTTGTGCAAATGAGGTCCGTAAACAGAATATTAAGGTTTTTTGAGAATTGTGCTTTATATCTTGTGAGTCGACATATATGAAACTAGAGGCTCAGAGACTAAGCCTATATCACTCACATGACAAAATTATCTAAAGCTATGCCTATGCTGATGACCATACATGATGTTTTCTTTCAATGGGGTCTAATGTAGAGGTATATGCTCCATTGGCTCCCATGTTTTCTGTCCGATCCAATTGAAATGAGCAGTCTTAGTAAAAGACATTACATCATGCCAATACAGTTAAGATAATTTTAGAGCAAAGTCAGAGGAAAAGGATGATTTTACCCATAGGGTCTAATACTATAACTATATTCAGTGCTGGTGGACACTTTTTTATTAAATTGAAAAAAAACCAAAAAAAAAAATGAAATAACCAATCTTTGTTAAGGACCTGCCATACATCAATTCTGTGAAGTTTGGTTGAATTTGCTTCAGCTGTTCCATCCAGAGGAGAAAATGAAATGTGTTTTTTCCATTGGGTCTAATGTTTAAACAAAGTTGGATGCTATAGACCATGCCGTCTACAGAATCAAAACCAAATTAATAATTTTGTAAAGGACCTCCCATACATCATTTCTGTAAAATTTGATTGAATTTGATTCAGTGGTTCCAGAGGAGAAGATGAAAATATGATTTTCCCATAGGGTTCAATGTAAAAACTGTTCCGAGCTGGTATGTGGTGGCCATGATGCTATCTATAGACCCTTTCACGATAACTGCAGTCCTGAATTTTGCACATGCGCTCATATGCCTTTGAGTGGGTATAATGCAACGTCACAGTATACGTGACGTCTTGATTAATTGTTATTCGACGTCATTTTTGCGGGAACTGTTTTTATTTTCCACTCAAAATCACAGGACCGCAGTTATCGTGAAAGGGTCTATTGATTCAAAAGGAAATGAGCAATCTTTGTAAAGAAGCTCCCACACATCATTCCTGTAAAGTTTGGTTGACTTTGTTTTAGTGGTTCCAGAGAAGATGAAAATGTGAATTTCCCATAGGGTCTAATGTTAAAACTATGTTCCCCACTGGCAGCAAGGTTTTCTATCAGATCTGAATGAAATGAGCAATCTTTGTTAAGGATCTTCCACACACCATTCCTGTAAAATTAGGTTGAATTTGCCTCAATGAAGTTGATGAAAATGTAAAACTTTGACAAACGGTCAAGGACAACGGATGCAAATACATCATCAAAGTAATGGCTATAGCTCACATTGGCCTTAGGGTTAGGTGAGCTAAAAATGGTTTATTTTCCTCAATTTTCATCAAGATCTGTTATTTCCCTCTATTTTGCCAGATTATTTCAAACATTTTAGAGAAGCAAGTTATTTAAAAGATTTTGACTCTATATACAAACTTGGCTATTTATTAGTGCCTCGTCTATTTTGTGTTACTATACTTGAAATTTTGTTGCCGATTCTGTGGATTAGTGAACCTAGTACTTTACCCCAGAATATGTTTTTTTTTGCCATTAGAAGAAATTTCTTATTCTCAAATTCACTTCAGAATAAAGATTGTTAACCACATAAAAATTATTTCAGAATCATGCAAAATTTCCAAAAATAAATGTTCATCCCGGACTCCTTCCAAAAGTCTTATTATGTTCCAAAAACTTTTCAATCTCATTGGTTGATATCCTAATGGATTTCTTTTTCTCATTCTTTCACTATCCTCCAGGATCACAGGTGTCTTGTCTTAAGCAGGATATTTTTCTCTAAGAATTAAAAGATTTAGCTAAAATTTTTTTCCAGAGTGGAAATGGTGTAAAGTCTATTTTGTATCTGACCAGCAGCACAGATTTTTTGTCTTCAGCAGGTTTTTATAACCATTGTACCCCTGTTATAAAGTAAGGAGGATACATATACTGGTTTATAACCTTTATTACAAAGTTGAAGGGGATACATTGGTTTCACCTTATTCATTTGCATGTCTGTCTGTCTGTAAGTTAGCATTTTTTGTCTAAAGGTAATCTCTGGCCCTCTTCTAAATATCTTTTTCAACTATTTATTGTAAGAATGCTAAGGATCATGTAAATTTGTGCACTAAGCTTTCATGGTTGATCTGTCAAATTTTAAACTGACCCCAAAATTTAATCTTCTGCCTTACCTCTGATGTCGAATTGAAGGAATATACAAATTTAAGTGACAACTCAATATTTCATTTTACAACATGTATGAAACATATGACCTCTAAATCTTTAGTCATCTTCCTGATTTGACATGTTCATGGTGTAAGCAGATAAAAGAAAGAATATTATAAAATTAAATATTTCCTAAAATTTTATTATGCTTATTTTGATTCCCTTTATGACTTCTAGGTATTGAACTTCAAATCACTGTAAATTCAGAAATAATACAATGTTTTGTCAATAGAACAAGGCTTTTATTCTTGTTCCTTGTCTTGAGTCACCGTGATACCTGTGTATACAAAAATGTCTGTTTTAACACATTCAATATCTATAAATCAACTCTTACCAGTAAATTGTTCTTAGATAAAGAAACGATACTTATGCTATTTGCACTAGGATTACGCCATCTTTTTGAAGCTACGGTTGAATTACACACATGTTCACTCTTTGGCTTTCTGCACCCCTGCAGGTGTGACGAGGTCATTGTGATATTACATTATAATACGCATGGGAAGTTCTTGTTCCTAAAATGAAAAAAAAAAAAACGACATAAAAATCATCAGCGAATTTGAACATAATACTAGGAATAATATTCAAGAATGTATCACTCAGTTTTCCAATATGTAATGCCATGTTAGTTCATTTCATGAAAACTAAATATATCAAGAAAGTTATTTCTTTTGTTTTTAGAAGAATAAACAGAAGGAAATCTCTGTGGAATGGATAGACAGAGAGATGTACACACAAACACATGCATTGACGAGGATACCAGTATTTTAATACTTGACACTTTATTAGATGATTAATATGTGAAACAGATGCTATAGGATTATTTATCGATTTTTACATTCCAGAATTAATTGACGAACTTTGCAGGTATTCACAGGTAAATATAATAGTGATGCTTCATAACTGCAACAAAATACATTTCCTGCCTTAACAGTAGTGTAGGTGTATTTCTGGAGAGCATCCAAAGAAAAATCAAAACATATGACTCAAAATTATGATCCTAACCAGGCATGGAGACATTTACATGTACATTTTTGTAAAGAATACATTTCCTCAGACTGGCAAAAAAAAAGAACAACAAGTATAAAGTTTGTTTAAATAATATCACATATTTGCCAAAAACTCAAAAAATTTATCAAAGGGAGATAATTTATACTGAAACACCATGGAATTGGTCAAATTTCTAAGTTTGTTAAAAGAAATAAGGTTGTTGATCCCAATTCTTTGAATTTGTTAATTTTTTTTTTACCAAAACATATTTATTATAATTTTTCCCAAAAATGTTTTTTTTTAAATTTTACCTTATAATTAATTAAGTTATCTCCCCTTTCTTGAAAAATTAACAAATTCTTCATGTTTCTCAAAAGGTCTGTGACATATCTTTTTTATGTTTTTAAATCAAAGTTCTGTATTGTATCAATTAATATACAAAGTTTGGAAAAAATTGTATGTCTACATAAACAAGTAGGGACTCAAATTGATGTCTCGCCCGTCCCTACTCGGTCGCAAAATTGATGTGAAAACTCAGACTGATTAAATCAGAAAACTAACCATGTTCGCTAGACTGTGAAATTAGGATAAGTGACAAAAGTAACATAGCAGACTGTCATGAATCACCCAAAACAAAAATGCCCAATACCAGTGACCTACCACTCATAGATACTGAAAAACCAATCATGTTCACTCGACCGTGAAAATGAGGTCAAGGGCTTAAGCCAAACAGCAGGCTGTAATGTTCCATCTAAGAAAAATCAACATACCAAATATTATCGACCTTATATTAATAGATACTGGGAAACTTAACATGATCACTTGACCGTGAAATTGAGGTTAAGGACAAAAGACATATGACAGACTGTCATGTACTACCTAAGACCAACCTATATACCAAATATCATTGACCTACCACTTATAGTTACTGAGAAACTAAACTAAGCACAAAAACTAAACAAGTTCATTGGACCGTGAAATTGAGGTCACAGACAAAAGCAACATAGCAGACTTTCATGCACTTCTCATGATCAGCCTAGCTATATACCAAATATCATTGACCTATCACTTATAGTTACTGAGAAAATGACCTAACTACAAAAACTTAACATGCTCACTAGTCAGACCGTGAAATTGAGGTCAAGGGCAAAAGACATATGACAGACTGTCATGTACTACCTAAGACCAACCTATATACCAAATATCATTGACCTACCACTTATAGTTTACTGAGAAACTAAACTAAGCACAAAAACTTAACATGTTCATTGGACTGTGAAATTGAGGTCACAGACAAAAGCAACATAGCAGACTGTCATATACTGCTCAAGACCAACCTATATACCAAATATCATTGACCGACCACTAATAGTTACTGAGGAAATGACCTAATCCCAAAACTTAACATGCTCACTAGACCGTGAAATTGGGGTCAAAGACATAAGCCATATGACAGACTGTCATGTACTACCTAAGACCAACTTCGTACCATATATCATTGACCTACCACTTATAGTTACTGAGAAACTGAACTAAGCTAATAAACTTAACATGTTCCTTGGACCGTGAAATTGAGGTCACAGACAAAAGCCATATAACAGACCGTCATGTACTACTCAAGACAAACCTATAAACCAAATATCATTGACCTATCACTTATAGTTACTGAGAATATGACCTAAACACAAAAAACTTAACATGCTCACTAGACTGTGAAATTGAGGTCAAGAAAAAGCCATATGACAGATTGTCATGTATTTCCTAGACCAACCTACATACCAAATATCATTAACCTACCACTTATAGTTATTGAGAAAATGACCTAATCACAAAAACATTACATGCTCACTAGACCGTGAAATTGAGGTCAAGGACATAAGCATAATATGACAGACTGTCATGTACTACCTAAGACCACCCTACATACCATATATCATTGACCTGTCACTCATAGTTACTGAGAAACCAAACTAAGCACAAAAACTTAACATATTCACTGGACCGTGAAATTGAGGTCACATAAAAAAGCCATATAGCAGACAGACATGTACTACTCAAGGCCAGCCTTTATACCAAATATCATTGACCTATCACTTATAGTTACTGAGGAAATGACCAAATCACAAAAACTTATGCGGCGGTAACATGAAAGTTTACCCCGCCGCCATACTTTGTATGCATATGTCTTGCTTTCCGCGCCTTTCGTCGCAGGCGAGACAAAAATCAAAGTACAAATGTATCAGCAAACAGTGATAAACCTAAAATTTCTTATACAATACTTATCATTTCCCAGCAAATTTCAAATCATTCATTCCAGTAGAAGCCAAGATAGCTGTGATGCAAATTTTGTTTATAGTAAAAAAATCAAGTATTGGGAAGAGGAAGTAGATGCCAGGCAAACTTGAAAATCTCTTACACAAAACTTAACATTTCCAAGCTTCAGACCAAATTTCAGATCATTTCCTCCAGTAGAAGCTGAGAAATCAGTGACGAAAAATTTTGTTTATACATTGTATTTAAAAAATCAAAGAAATATCTAACAGTAAGTGGAGACATGACAAACTTATGAAAAGGCTACATATAGTGCAGCATGATACAACCACAACATGTAGACCACTGAAATTTGATTAAGAGTAATTTAAAACTAGAGTAATGACTGTCGGAAACGACAGTGATCCCTGCACCCCCTGTTTGACACAGAAAACAGCTATAGACCCTGGGTACAATTTTTTCTTTATATTTTTGAAATTAAACTATTGACAGTCACTATTTTTACCATAAGGAATTAAAGAATATATGGTTGTTAAGCAGAATTCCAAAAAATAAGTAGTCTTTGAGACTTTCAGGAATTTTACCAAACTTGGAATCATATATTTTGGAAATCAAATTGGTGAAATGTTACTTCTAATTCTGACAATTTTTTCAGCTATGGTTTCAATGTAGAATTCCAATAAAGGGCTACGCCGAGCGCAGCATAATACGACCGCAGCATGTCGAATACTGAAATTTGAACAAGTGTAATTCAAAATGAATGACTACACAGTAAAGAGCTTGATACAGTAATTAAATGGACACAATAAAGAGCCTGAATCAGTTGCAATTTTAGTTAATTTGGCCCATTTAACTCAGAAACAGGAAAAGCTATGCCAAATTTGTTGACTTACTACTGAAAGCTTATTATCAAGAAGAATCCAAAGAAAAAAATCTGATCGAAATCCGATGAATAATAAGGATTTCAAATATTTCGAAAAATAACAATTTTGGCCCCTTTGACCCCTTGTAGCTCAAAAACGGTAAGAGCTACGCAAAATACGCTGCAATACTACTGACAGCTTACATCAAGAGGAATCCAAAGAAAAAAAAATTCTATTGAAATCTGATGGAAAATAAAGATATCATATATTTCGAAAATTTGCAATTTTGGCCCCTTTGACCCTTTGTAGCTTGGAAACGGTGAGAGCTACACAAAATCCATTGACATATGACTGAAAGCTTATATCAAGAGGAATTCAAAGAAAAAAATCCCATTGAAATCCGATGAAAAATAAAAATTTCAGGTAATCAGCAAATTTGCAATTTTGGCCCCGTTCGGCCCCTCATAGCTGGGAAAGGAAACAAGTTACCAAAAATATTAAAGTTGAGCGCTATATTAATTTTTCATAAGGAATCTAATGAAAAAACTGCATCAAAATTGGACAAAAAATGAAAAAAATAGATTTTTGAGATTTCCCCCTTTAGGGACCCATTTATATATATATAATTATCTCATGAACGGTTCATGCCATGTGAAAACTGTTGACTACTACAGATTGGAAATTTCCTAAGGAGAACACTGAAAGAAACCCCATCAAAATCTGATATATATAATATAGGTTCTACATTCAAATATGTGAATATATCAAATCTAACTCTTTTTGGCCCCTTTTTTAAAAATGGGTGGGGCCCTAATGACGTTAACTATACCAAGCCTTCCTTTTGTGCCAAGGAACATTGTGTTAAAATTTCATAAGGATTGATCAACTGGAACTTAAGTTATTGCCCAAAAACAAAAGTGTCTACAGACGACGATGACGACAACGACGACGACAGCACCATACCATTATACGACCGCAAAAATTTTTGCAGTCGTATAAAAATTAGTGGTCAGGAAATTTACCAAATTTGGAATCAATTATTTTGGAAATCCAATTGGTGAAAATGATTGACCTTATCAAAACATGCTAACAGTTTGGTTGCTAGGTAGAATTCCAAAAAATATGTGGTCTTTGACATGTTCAGGAAATTTACCTCAATTGAAATAAAATATTTTTGAAATTCAATTGGTGAAAATGATTGCCCTAATGGAAATAAACCCTAACAGCATGGTTTCTAGGTAGAATTCCAAAAAATACCTGGTCTTTGACACTTTCAGGAAATTTACCAAAATTGGAATCAAATATTTTTCAAATTCAATTGGTAAAAATGATTGCCCTAATGGAAACAAATCCTAACAGTATTGTTGCTAGGTTTAATTCCAAAAAGTAAGTGGTCTTTGACACTTTCAAGAAATTTAACAAAATTGGAATCAAATATTTTTGAAATCCAATTGGTGAAAATGACTAACATTATCAAAACAAATGCTAAAAGTATGGTTGCTAGGTAGAATTCCCAAAATATGTGGTGTTTGACACTTTCAGGAAATTTACCAAAATTGGAATCAAATATTTTTGAAATTCAATTGGTGAAAATGATTGCCCTAATGAAAACAAACCCTAACAGCATGGTTGCTAGGTAGAATTCCAAAAAATATGTGGTGTTTGACACTTTCAGGAAATTTACCAAAATTGGAATCAAATATTTTTCAAATTCAATTGGTGAAAATGATTGCCCTATTGGAAACAAATCCAAATAGTTTGGTTGCTAGGTAGAATTCCAAAAAATAAGTGGTCTTTGACATGTTCAGGAAATTTACCTCAATTGAAATAAAATATTTTTGAAATTCAATTGGTGAAAATGATTGCCCTAATGGAAATAAACCCTAACAGCATGGTTTCTAGGTAGAATTCCAAAAAATACCTGGTCTTTGACACTTTCAGGAAATTTACCAAAATTGGAATCAAATATTTTTGAAATTCAATTGGTGAAAATGACTGCCCTAATGGAAACAAATCATAACAGTATTGTTGCTAGGTAGAATTCCAAAAATAAGTGGTCTTTGACACTGTCAGGAAATTTACCAAAATTGGAATCAAATATTTTTGAAAATGCTTGCCCTAATGGAAACAAATTCTAACAGTATTGCTATAGCTGTTTTCTGTGTCAAACAGGGGGTGCAGGGATCACTGTCGTTTCCGACAGTCATTACTCTTGTTTCAATATATTATAAACAAACCTTTGGCAAGTACATTATATTTGAAATGACACATCGAAAGTTGATATCCAACGACAAACAATTTTTTCAAGTTGTTAAAAATATTTCTCTTATGAATTCATAAAACATAGGCAATCAACGATTACAAAGTTCGCCTCGTTATGGCACATTGTCAGAGTAATCTAATTTTGCTTGAATGCTTACATACTATCAGAGATGCATGCATATGCAAGGTTACATGATCCTACCATGTATAGTGACTGAGATCTGAAATTGTCCATCTAATTAAATGTGAATCAAACAAGCGGAAAATTAAGGTCAGTGACCTAATTTTGCATGGATGCTGACCTACCATCAGAGATACATGCATGTTATATGATCCTTACATGTATAGTGACTGAGATATGAACTCAAACATAAACTTGAATGCAAGTCTTTCAAACAGAAAATATAGGTCAAAGTGACCTTATTTTGCCTGGATGCTGTCATGACCTTCCATTAGACATGTTAGAGATGCATGCATATGCAAGGTTACATGATCCAACCATGTATGATTACTGAGATCTGAACTTGGACATAAACATGACTGTAAGTTGCTCAAACGGAAAATACAGGTCAAAGTGACCTAATTTTGTCTGGATGCTGACCTGCCATCAGAGATGCATGCATATGCAATGTTACATGATCCTACCATGTATAGTGACTGAGATCTGAACTCGGACGTAAACTTAAATGCAAGTTGTTCAAGCAGAAAATATGGGTCAAAGTGACCTTATTTTGCCTAGATGCTGACCTACCATCAGAGATGCATGCATACGCAAGGTTACATGATCCTACCATGTATAGTGACTGAGATCTGAACTCGGACGTAAATTTGAATGCAAGTCTTTCAAGCAGAACATATAGGTCAAAGTGACCTAATTTTGCATATTAGCTGACCTACCATCAGGGATGCATGCATACACAAGGTTACATGATCCTACCATGTATAGTGACTGAAATCTGAACTTGGGCGTAAACTTGAATGTGACTCGTTCAAGCAGAAAACATAGGTCAAAGAGGCTGTGAGATAGCCCAAGATGCATCTGTATACAAAGTTTTGTGATCCTACCCTTCATAGTTACCAAGATATATACCTGATTGCGGACGCGGTCGTTGACACAGATGTGGATGCGGACGTAGACGTGGACGCCAGGGGTACTCCAATAGTCCCCCTCAACTTCGTTGAGGCGAACTAAAAATGCAGTGAATTATTACCATTAGTGCCAAACTGCTTTTCTGTGTTTGCTTGCTAGTGAAGTTGCTGTTTTGTTTAAAATAACAAAACCATTACTAAGTTATGTTAATTACGGCCAATAAGATCTGACAGTTATCCATTAGAAACTTCAAAAAAGTGATAGCACATCATGCGTGAAGTGCCAATACTTGGCACTCGATCAATGAAATTCCGGTAAAAGTATACATCTTTTTTATATCTAACTCCAGCTTCAAAGTCTAGTTGTGTGTCACAAAATAACTCTTTATGCAAAAAATAGGTAATGATGGCGAATCATAAGAGAATGCCATCTATTCCCTCTTTTGAAGTGAGAGGGGAGAAAATGGGGATCAGTATATAAGACACTGTTTTCTAGTAAATGTGGTTTATTCTGTCTTTAGAAGTAAGAGGGGGAAGAATGGGGATCAGTATACAAGACACTTTTTTACAATATATATAAATGCCACTTATTTAGAAGTAAGAGGGGGACCAATATGGATCAGTATATAATACACTGTTTTATAGTAAATGCTATTAATTCTGTCTTTGATTGTGCCTACACAATTCTATATTATTTTCTGGACAGTCAAACATTATTGTAAGTCAGGCTTATTAATTTGTGATATTTTTGGAATTCTTAATTCCCATTTCATATAAAATGTAATGTCGCATCATGATAGGGAAATTATAAATCTATGGGGATAGAGCTTTCGGGGATATACTTCTGTTGTCAAAAGGATGCTTCAAATTTCTGCAGAACGATTAATCATTTAAAAAAATCAGTCACTTTGATTTAGATAAATTAAGCTTTATGAACCTCATTGTCGTTCTATGGTGCTTCTCTCAAAGAAAGTTCTACCGACATTCGAATTAAGGAAAATGTGATAGTTTTAGAAAGATACTTTTTGATCATATTTTTACAAACAGAACTTCACGTCAATTTAGTTGTATTTTAACAGACTTCCAAGGTCTTCTGCCTTGAAAATTTAACCAGGTACAATCGTGTTGATCTTGAATTTTGACTGAATAAAGTATATGATTTTACGTTCTTAAAACATCTCTGCTGATGAAATACAGCATCATCAAGAAGATGAATTTGATGACTATAAATCACTAAGATTTTCATGTTTTTTGTTTCATTACATGCCATTGAAATGTGGAAAAATAATCAATCAAAAACTGATAGTAAACAGAAAAAAAGTCACAGGAAAGAAAGTCACAAATTTGATAGAAGAAAAGGTCACAAGAAAAAAAAGTCACATTTTCTACTTAGTTTACCTAATGTCTATAGGAGTCTAGGAAGGTGTCTATTTCACTGAACTTGACTACTCTTTATTTAACCTTAGGGGCCGATTCCGACCTGCCGTTGGGTTTGGGGTTTCCTCACTCCTCATTGAAGATCTTACGGTGGCTTTGAGTTGTTATTACTCCCCTTTGGAAAATTTAAATGTAACAGTGGTGAAAGAATAGTAAGAAATAAAAGTCACATATACCCCAATTGGGATATACATGTATAGTTATAATAATCAGTCATGTTCTAAACTGTGAGATTGGACAATTCCATCGGAGGGTTTTCACATTTTCCAGTCAGAAGCCAGCCTTGCCGAGTTTCTGGTGATAGGAAAATGTGAACCCATGGGTGGAATTGTCTTGTCTCACATTTTTGACCGTGACTGATTATTTTTCTCACATTTCTCGGATGAAGATTAAAACTAAAAAATCATTGCCCTCATGAAACAAAAATGCGATCTCTTAAACTAGGCTACCTCCTGCAAAATAAATTAAATAATTGGAAAGTTCAAGTGTGTTTTGGATTTGTACGAAAGGTATAAAATTAACCTTTGACTGTGACCTTGAGCTTCGGGGGTTTTCAAACTGAAGCTATGTGAATTTTGAAGTTGTCATGTCGTTCGTGCCAAGTTGTGTGGTTTTCCGACGTTAAGCATTGTGACGCAACATTATTTGCATTGTTATATCAAGGGAGGTCATGTATTGTGAGATGTATGATACTCACACTGGTGTCTAACACAGAATTTATGCGTCCAAAACGTATAGACATGTGAGAAATATAGTATCCCAAATGATATTATCCCCAACTTGTTTAAATGAAATGCACAGTAAAAATGACTTTGCTGTTAAATCATGGCACAACGCTGTAAACTTTCCCTGTTGCCGATGATGTTACTCTTGTTGCAAAAGATGCCCAGCATTTACAGTCTATGATCATTATACAAGCAGATCATCCCAAAAATATTGTGTATTATCAATCAAAGACAAAACCGCCAAAACTTGGGAAATGAATGGAGAATTGCTCTCAACATCAAATAGTTCATAACATCTAGGAATACAACATGACAACACCTCAAAATTTGGAGTGAAAGAAGTAGCCAAAGGGGCACGTAAAAACGTTCATTCCCTTACGGGAGCTGTGTATCATGGCCTGAATGGTGTAAACCCAGTCTCTACAACTGATCAGATGTTATCATGGTTATGGTGAATAAAAGGATATGGAGTAAATGCACATGAGACAAAGTCTCTACAAATACATGGTAAAAAACAAGCAAAGGAACAATGGTTTTATTGTTGTTCTTCATCTTGAAGTCACCATGAGGCCTTCAACAATGAGCTTTGCTCATACCTCATAGTAAGTTCAAGACGGTCCCTAGCACCGGTTTAAGCGGAATTCTTTGCTAATTGTCGAGCATGTCACCCCTCAGCTATTATATGGTCTTGATGTCATTATTCTTACAAAGACAGATTTACAGAAATTATCTTCATATCTCACAACATTACTGAAACTAAACATTTACCGTAAAGAACTACAACTTCTAGATCTGCTGTCTACCTTCTGTCTGGTCATTTACATGTACATTTTGAAGCAGAGCTACACAAAAGGATGCTTACTACAGTACAGAAAGAGTGGTACCGTGACAAATCACTGTGATAGATGTGTCCCACTCTGAGAGTGGATCTAAATATCTTTTCTCCTATTTGAGATCATTTCCTACTCTCTTTTGTATTAAGAGTGGTGTATTATACCACTTAAAATGCAGAAAAAATAATTGAGATATCTCTCAAAGAAAAAAAGTTTTTCAGTATCACTCTCAGAGTGGGACATGTCTATCACAGTGATTTGTCACGGTACCACTCTTTCTGTACTGTATGTTTAGAAATATTGTTGCTAACAAGGGCTCAATTGAAAATGAAATAGTCTTTAGACATTTGGCTACCGAAAAAAGAGACTCAGATAGCTGGTTTATGCAACTTTTTAAGACGACAAAACAATATGGCCTTCCATCTCCATATTTTCTATTGTCAAATCCACCTAGCAAAGATGCCTGGAAGAAACTTGTCAAAATATTGGAAAGATAAATTAGTTAAAGAAGCCAGTAATAAATCTACATTGAAATATCTAAACAATGAAGCCTGCAGGTTTGGTAAAACTCATCAAGTTTGGCAGTCTTGTGGATCAGAATCTTTTGAAATTACACCTGCTTGTGTTAAGTCAAAATTACTTTGTGGAGTGTATCTGTTCCAAGCCGATCGAGCAAAGTTTTCAAAACAGAGTATATCTTCCATGTGCCTTCTCTGCTTCAAAGACTCTGAGGATATATATCATTTTATTTTGAAATGCCACTGCTTAACAGATGTCAGAGACAAATTTCTTACTAATATTAGACTGAGTCTACTTCATTCAACTGATCAAAAGATTGCAAAAAAAACTTTTTATGTCCGATGATAATTTGCTACAGCTGATACTTGACAGCTCTACATTTTACTTTTTTGATAGTGCAACACATAAGAAGCTTGATCGTTTGACTAGAGGACTGTGCTTTAATTTGCTCTACATCATAGAAGAAAATGTCTCCTTCAGTTATGAATAAGTGACTAAAGAACTATTGAATGGATTTTAAGTTTTGCTTTATTTCAGTCATTGTATAAAAGGAGTTTGGTGATTGCAGGTAATTTTCAAGTTGGAACAGACTTGAACAGTGACAAGATTTGTTTCATGTCCCAAATTCTACTTCTATTTTACTGGTCCAAGTAAGTAAATTTTAAGTAAGTAAATTTTATTTAGAGTTGGTACATATATACATATAACAAATTAACATCTGTGGAGCTCTTAAAACCAACCGACAAATCCGTCTGACTCAAAATTACAAACATGTTTTTAACACTTACTTACTAACTTACTTATTGATACTTATTGATGTTTTCCGGTACAGGATCCCTAAGGTTCCTCTTCACCAGACTCAAATACTTCATCTTGCAAATTATTCATTTGTCTTGTGACATGGACCTACTTCTTGAATATTTGCCTTATAATCATCATAATATAGGTTATGACTTATCCAGTATTTGTCTATTCTGCAGTGTTCTCCCAAGGATTTTGTGATAAAGTAGGGGCAATTTTCCAAGCGATGCATCGCATAATATGATCTGTGTGACGAATACATCTGCATAACCTGCCACCATCATGGAAGGATATTGTTTGATATGTTTTATCATAGGCATCTTTTAAGTGACAGTCTCAAGCATATTAACTCCAGTCAAGTTCTTTCTTCTGCCATTTTTATTTTGATATATCTTTTTATCAAGCTTATGTTATTGGAAGCAGAATTTCAACTAGTTTTTCATTCCTTGTACCTTTGACAAATCTAGAGCAAACGAAGGAAACCACCTGCATTGCATGTTGCAAATGCTAGAGATGTATGCAACATATCAACTAAATGACCCTCCACTTTTTGTGTGCAATCAAAAACAAGTTTCTCCTACATTCTATTGTAATGAAAGGTCATATCTGTGGCTAAGACTCGATGGCAAAAGTTTTTCAGTAAATTTAGCTCTCAAATTATTTAGTTTATTCAAGTTTTATTTCGTGTTTACCGTCAACATGGTCAATATAGACAATTTAAGAAGCTCTGATTTTGTCGCTGGATGAAAACATATCACATTTATTCATTAAACAAAATGAGTGAGATGAAAAAGTAAAGAGCACAACATGAATATTTTATTACCACGTCTAGGCAGTGAAATAAAGATTCATTTTCACTTCGTGTGCACTGGAAGTCGCCATATTGTTTACAAACTTAGGTAACGTGACATTATTAAATGCAAAAGTTTTATGCCAGAATGACTACAAACACTTTTTTTTTAGCTTAACAGTAGTTATAATTATAATAAAATATCACATAAATAGCAGAAACATTATGCTTAAACTGTTTGTTTATTGTTTATGCAACATGTTACCTGAGCAAAAAAATATGGCGCCACGTGAAAAAACTACACTGGATGTGAAAAATATCAACCAGAAGGAAAGTGTCGGGGTGAAAATTATAGTGTAGGGGTAACAAGGAAAGCGTTGGGGTAGAGAATTATAACGTAGGGGTACCCCAACACTAAAAGGACCTGAGGAGAACACTGTATTCTGGTCTTAAAAACGTTTATACTTGGAGCATTTACTATTTTCTGGGATAGTTTATTCCCAAGTCGAGCTATTCTTATTCCAAATGAGTGCTTTCTCAGATTTGTATTTGCTCTTTGTTCATGTTGGTTCTTGTACTGTGTCTTATATCTGAATCACTTACATGTAGTAGTTTAACCACTATGCTAGCCCCCTGGTCATAGTATCCATTTATGATTTTGAAAGTTTCGATGATATCTCCCCTTAACCTCCTGTATGCTAATTTTGGCAACCCAAGTTTTCTTAGACCTTCTGGATATGATAAATCTTTCATCTTTAAATGTATACGAACCATGGTTTTATATAGTGTAACAAAGGACTTGGCATCTAGATATTTAAATGTCTGTCTGAGTGCTGCAAAAGTGGAATTCAATTGGCTTTGTTCACCTTTTCGCATAAATATCTTTCTCTTGATCGATTTTTTTGCACACGTCACCTATAAACAGGTTGGGTACAATCCTTAGATATGGGTATTATACCTGATTATGGGTATAATACCTAAAAATGGGGTATAGGTTGGTCCTTGATTTCAAGGATTTCAGCTGTTTATTAGATAATTAAGTATCAAAACTACAAAAGGGCATATTCTGTAATAAATATTCACATTGACCGACATCCAAAGAATAACTTTCCTTTTCAAAAAGATAAAATTATTGTCAACTTTTTTCCCCTATAGATGACTTAGAATTCTTTTGTATTCCAATCTGATGTTCTGACCAACCAATCTCAGTCATAAAAGAAATAATTGACCCTTTTGATATCTTGAGTGATGCCAAAAAATATACAATGGAAGTGAGCTCGTACTCAGTCATGGTTAGCTCACACTTGATTGGCCTTCAGGCATTCACTATAGTCAACTGATTGTTTGACAAATGTTTACATTGTTAGTTGATACCTGTTTTTAGGGGTTATACCTGAAAATGGGTATAATACCCAAACTTGAGGATAATCCCCAACCTGATAAAAGCTGCCCAAGGAGTCTAATGTAAACAGAAAGGCAGATCAGAGAAGAAAATCGGTTGGTATAGTTGTTTGAAAAGGAAACCGCTTATGTAAAATAGCTGAATATAATATTAAACACGTAGGCAATCGATTGGTAATGGCAGATAAGGGGCAAAAGCACTGAAATAAAAAAAACGAGATTTACCCGTTGCACTCCTGTTTGTTTCAGTCATCTGTAAGGGGTGCAAAACGGAACTCTTGCCAAGTTGAGTGGGGAAGAATGGGGATAAAGACGCGTCTTCTACCTTTATGGGTCATTATAATAGTCTGGCTCTAGATCTGCTGTCGCGTTGGGCATTCTGGGCGAAACGTCGAAGGGAAGGGAATCCATAAGAACTCGTCAAGGGTAGTCTAATTACCGAAATGGGCAGAAAAATACCGAAAGGAATCGAAATGGACCCGAAAAAAGCTATAAATGAATTTTAACAACAATTATGGAAAGAAAAAGCTTACTCAAAATCAACATTAGAATATTTAGATATTCAAACGATGTCATATTAGTATTTAATCATATGATTAATATGATATACAAATTTATGACATTTAGGCCATCCAAAAAGGCACTGGCTGCAATCCGTAACCTGGAAAAGTAATATTATCCCACGAAACTTGAGACCGGAACCGAGACTAATAACGGAACTTTCACCAAATGCGGACATGTTGTCCTGAGGTGATAATAACTAGTGGCATGTTTTTGATACAAAAAACGAATGTCTCCCCCAATATCCTCATCTATCCGGTTTTCGACCTACTAAACGTCGATTGTGACGTCATAATTTTGGTTGAAATAGCACGTTAAGGTCGAATACTTAAGTGGGTCGAAAATAGGATGTTTGACTATACATATATTCTTCGAGATGATTTGTATCTTTATATGTTGCCATTGCATTTGAATTGGTTCAAATCCAACGAAAGATTTGGGAGAATAAGCGTCCATAAACTCTCACAAAAATTGATCGATCAATCTGGGCAGACAATATGCACAACTAGGCACGAAGGTGAACAAGTCTGTGAAGTTTGGTTGAAATCCAATGAAAGATGTAGGAGAGAATGCGCCCACAAACATATATTATCAAAATTCTATGTCAAAAAATGCATAAGGCACGGACCATTTGATTTTCAGGGGGGGGGGGGGGCTGGTATTTTTAGAAAAAAATTTCCTGGCCCCGATTTTTGCCCCAAAAATATTTCTGACCAGCACCTTGGTTGCAAAAATAATCTGGCTCTAACTTTGTCAAGAAGAAAAAAAAAAGCCAGGCTCAACAAAATTTCCTATCATAGTGAATAGTGGAAAAAATAATCTGGCCTGCGGAAAAAAATTCCCGCCTCGGGTAAGTATCCCAGCCAATCTATGTCAAAAAGGGGAATAACTCCAACAGTTTCTCCGATCAATATGCACAACTGGGAAGGATTATTAACAATTCTGTAAATATTAGTTGAAATACAATGATAGGTGTGTGAGAATTAGGTCCACAAAGTTAATTTAGCAAAATTCTATATCAAAAAGGGGCATAACTCCCACAAAAATGACCGATCTATACAGCCAGACTATATGCGTAACTAGGCATGAAGGTCATTAATCCTGTGAAGATCGGTTGAAATCCGATGAAAAAAGTTGGAGAATTAGCGTCCACAAATTTAATTTATCAAAATTCTATGTCAAAAGGGGCATAACTCCATAAAAAATTGGCTGATCAATCCAGGCAGACAATATGCACAAATGGGCACGATGGTCGAGGAGGGGGGGGGGGGGGGTTCAATCCAACACACAATAGTTGATGCATCTCATGTTAAATTATCACAAACTATTGAGGCCATCATGTGGACATCTTCATAACAAACAAGACACATCCATTTACGTTCGTCTTGCTTTGCAGATATGTTTAAGAAATAGATTATTGCAAGCGAGGCAGACCTTATATTTGTCAAGATTTTACACCGAGCGATAGCGAGGTATAGAATGAAGACAAATATAAAGTCTGACCATTTTCTAATTCACATAGAGCCCAATTACAATAATCTATTTCCATTCTAATATGTCTAACAAACGTTTTGAAAATTCGAAGCGGCTCTTAGAGAACAAAAGTGGGTTTGAAACTAGAGATAAAATATGTCGGAAAACTGCATGCAAAAACATAAACTGACAAAGAGAAATCCATATTCGTCATTTTATGGATATAAGCTAATGAAATAATACAATTTTTCAATAAAAATATCAAATACAGCTATTTTTAAATCGAAGAGGGTACAGGTGTTAGCTGGTCCATTTACTGATTTTGAGAATATTGTTTGACTGTTAAATAAAGTTATATTTGAAACAAACAAACAAACATAAAAAAAAACTAGAATGTCAATTGTTCCAAGAACAATTGATAGGTATTTTCCAAAGTTGCGTCATTATATTGTCCTAACAAACTGGCTTATTCTTTTTTTATATATATAAAACTATCATTTTAATCATTAAACAAACATTCTAAGCTTCATATGTATCTATTTTTGATAATTTAAACGTCAAGTACAGTCGTTTTCTTTGACTTTGACATTAACCTCATTCAAAGGTCAAGTCCTACTTAATACTTTTTTGAATGGAAAGTCCTTTTTATCTGCAAAGAAAGCTATTAATATAACACCTACATCATTCACAAAAATGAGTTTTTGGTCTATCAACCCATAACAGTTGGTCTTATCATTTTGGACCCAAAGTAAGAAATGAAAAGAGATACACGTTTTCTTTGTCACATTTAATTAGCTATCTGCTAGCTGCTTACAATTTCTAAGACAATTCTGTTTCTAAAAACCGATCAGATTCACAGGGTCAGTCTGATCAAAACCCGAAAAGGCTGATAAATGGTACCAAGTATCAAAAGAAAGTAATATTTAAATTCTCTTTTTTTTTGCGGTCGTATAATGGTATGGCGTTGGTGTCGGCGTTTTGGGGCAGCATAACTTTGGTTCTAGTAGACGGATTATTATCAAATTTTAGTATGATGTTTCTTGGCACATGCGTTAACTAAGATTTCGATTATAGATTTTTGGCCCCGCCCGTCTTACAATATAGGGCCAAAAAATGAGAAAAATTGTTTTTTTTTTACATAATCGACCCTAGAATCTTTATTATTAATCAGATTTTGATGGGGGTTCTTTCAGTGTGCTCTTGAGAAAAATTTCCAAACAGTAAGATTCCACGTATTTAACGTGGTATGTACAGTTCTCGAGATAAATTTGGGCAAATCTAAAAAAAAAATGTTTGTATTTTTTGTCCAATTCTGATGTGGTTTCCATTGGATTCCTTATGAAAAATTAAGACAGCGCTCAACTATTCTAGGTTTTTGGTAACTTGTTTCTTTTCCCAAATATGAGGGCCGAATGGGGCCAAATTGAAAATTTGCAGATTACCTAAAATTTTCATTTTTCACTGGATTTTGATGGGAGTATTTTGTTTTTTTTAACCTCTTGATATATGCTCACGGCAATATTCAACGTATTTGGTGTAGGGGGTCAAAGGGGCCATGATTGCATTTTTTAAATAATGTGTAATTTCATTTTTGATCAGATTTCGATTGGATTTTTTTCATTGGATTCCTCTTGATATAAGCTTTTAGTAGTTAAACAATGGACTTGTTGTAGCTCTTATAAGGGGACAAAGTGGTCAAAAATCGTAATTTTTCTAGATGTGTGAAATTTTTATTTTGATCACATTTCAATGAGATTTTTTCTTTGGATTCCTCTTGTTGTAAGCTTTTGGTTGTATGACAAAAGATTTACCATAGCTCTTACCCTTTGCGCACTGATAAGGGTCAAAGGGTTCAAAATAGTTTTTTGAAAATATGTAAAAAAAATATTGGACTATCATGGGATTGGTATCTCCGGATTCCTCTTATAGTAAGGTTTTAAGATGCCTACTTCGACATACCTCTTATAATTTCTTATCTATATAAGGAATCAAAAGGGCTAATTAAATTTTTATTTTCCATAGTTTGTGTCCAGCAAATTACTGGGTCAAGCCCTTTATAATGTCCATCTAATTATTGTGTCAAGCTGTTTAGTATGTCCACACTCATTTAAATTACACGTGTTCAAATTGCAGTGGTCGACATGCTGCTTTCGTTTCATGCTGCGCTCGGCGAAGCATAGCCCTTTATTTCGTACTAAAATTACTAATTTTGCTTTGATACTGATTATGTTACACATTTAGATAAGATTGCTGCAACATTTTATTAAAATGTCATCTAATTATCTATCAGCTATGATAAACATTTCACAAAGTATATAATATAAATATAAATTTGTTAATAATTAGAATTGACAGCCATTTAAAACACATGTACATATACTTAGTAGTAACGAAAATATCAAGTAATGCCATCATGACAAATATGATACTGCTACTGTTACAGAATTACAGAATGATAAAAATAACTTATGAATAAGACATTTCTAATTCTATTTACATATCAAAAGCTAACATTAAATTTAAGAAAACTTAAAAAATGGTTCATTTGAGGATTAACACTTTATGTCCTAAATATCCATCAACACCCAAAGAATTTTTTGTCCATTACACTTCATTACCTATCTCTTACGCTTTACGAATTATTTTACAAAAACAAATTAT
>MJUU01058018.1:53149-70743 GCA_002080025.1 Modiolus philippinarum
CCCCCCCCCCCCCCCAACATAACGTGGTGATCCAAGACGGTTGAAAACACATCTATCAACAACGATCAACAACTCTGTCAAATTTCATCGCTGTACCTCTTTCCATTAAGCCACCGCTTTAAAAAAAAGAAAACTATCTGATTTTACAAAACAAGAAAGGTATTTCCCCTATGGAAAATGCCTTTAATTAAATTACAACAATTAAAAAAATTGTTATTAATCTCTATAGTATGATTTCATAACACTGCTAGGTATAACGGCGTAGTCGATTTCCACTGTTTGTTTCAGTTCCGTGTCTTCAAGTCAGTTGTAAATTTATATTATTGTAATTATTTGATACAGCCATTTAGGTGATTCATTTACTTTATTTTTCACAAAATATATAGTAAATGAAATATGCTAGGTGTATATCATTGATGATTTGATGTTGTACGATACGGGTATGCTCTGTTGGATTTTTCGTAAAGCAAAGGAAGAGCGCAATCTCAGAATTTCCCATATGGCGATTTATCTATTAAAACTTAAGACTAACCTCAAACGGTATATAAATAACAAAATACCGAAGTTACCATTAATTCAGTTTTTGCATATGCGCATTTCGACAAAATATACTTATCTTTCGTGTCGTTCAGTTTTCATTTTATTTCATCAAATCTTAAGCAACATTTCAATAAATTGATATTATATTTTATAATGATTATAATGTGTATATGAATACTAATAATATCAGGTAACAGCAACGCCAGGCAGCAATAAGGAACAAGATGTGTTTTGTGAAACACTTATGCCCCGTGTAGCAGTCAAGAAGAAACATTAAGCATGAACAGAAATTTATGTGCTTCTGAAAAAATTATACATTTATGTATTTATAAATTCTGGCATCAATTGAAAAGTTAAATAATGAAAAGCGATGATTGTGTTTAGATGCAAACACAGAAGTTACCCAAAGGACACCCACTGCAGATCAAGCATTATCAAGATGTAAAACAACTTTCATACACCTCCTTTTTCATTATGTCTTTCAGTGTTACCAGTACTTTGATTATTTGATTATTGCATCAGACCAGTTCTATCAGTATTTTAATCATCTGATTGCATAAGAGATATATTTATATAATCTTCATAGTAAAAAATAATAAATATTTTAAGTAACATCCCAAATCATTTAGAAATTGAAAAATAATAACAAAACAGCAAACACAATAATTAATCAAACGTGAAATACAAATCATGCTCTATTACCATTCAAAATATATACAAAATGTTAAAAGGTTTAAATGAAAATATTATACTGAATAATATAAAAGATCTTTTTTTTTTTCAATACAAATTCTGTAGATATCCAGAAACACTTTCTCACTGATGAATTTGTTGTTTCTATATGTAAGATAACAGAACTGGATATTGCATCAGAAAGTTATAAATTATACTCTACGCAACATCCCCAACCATTTATATATTTATATCAATAGCTTCATATATTTATAATAATACCTGTCATAAGAAATTTGAAAATAATAATAAACAGAGTAAACAAAGTTAATAGGGCGACTTTATAAATACACCTGAAGAATGAAAACACAGTCTCTTACCATATACAAAATGTTGTTTCAAATAAAGAACTATGGGGTACAATATAAAAGATCTTTTTGCAGCAGGTATAAAGAAATATTTTCTCGTAGATGAATTTAACGGCGTTTCTGTATATAAAATAAAACAAAATGCAATTTCACATTTGTGGTAAAATGCTATCAGATCGTCATATTTCAAGGTCAAGGTCACCAGGTCAAATATTCTGGTACCAAATGAAAGGTCTTTCCACAAGGAATGCACATGCAAAACATGAAATCCATATTACTTTCCATTCAAAAGATATACCCAATGTTAAAGTTTTCATGCAGTTGTTCAAATGACAAGGTCAAGGTCATGAGGTCAAACATTCGGGTACCATCTGCAAGGCCTTGCCACAAGGAATGCACATACAAAATATGAAAGCTACATCACTTACCATTTAACTCAATGTTAAAGTTTATTATTTTTTTCAAAAAGTCCATCATATGTCAAGGTCATGATCACAAGGTCAACAATTTTGGTATTGTTTGAAAGGTCTTGCCACAAGGAATACACATGCAAAATATGAAAGCCCTATCACTTAATTACCATTCAAAAGTTTTTTGTGGACAAACAGACAAACAAACAGACAGATAGACAGACAGACAGACAGACAGACAGACCAAAAACTATATGCCCCGAATCTTTGATTCTCGGGGGCATAAAAATATTGTTACTTCATTAAAAACAGTTCTGCATCCGCATCAAAGTTCTAAAATTAATCTCTGTTCCGGTCTCAGGTAACAATAATTATTTTTCTTACGATTACTTTTTCAAGGTAAATCCAGGTAATCGTAGCCAGTACCTACCACAAATATCTAGATCTACATGATTTCTTAATCGAAACACCAATACAAATAGGTCGTCTCGTCATTATTTGTTTTTTGTTTTTTGCTTTTGTTTTTTTTTTGTTTGTTTTTTTTAAAGATTTTTCCAATTTGTCAACTAAAACTTCAAACTCTTTAAACTTTCATCAAAATTGTTAACCCAAATGTCAAAATTTATACAGATGACTATATAAATGACATATGGAGGTATTTGATAACTCAAAATTTATATGTAGTTTAATCTATGTATATCAGAAGAAATGCCCCCTCCAACGTTGTTGGTCTTCACCGTTTACTTGTAAAAACAAGAAGCCGCTGCTGATTTATTTTGCCTCCAGAAACCAGTAAACGTGTTCGATTGCAGCTGACTGTCTGAAGTGAATTTTTTATACTAAATACCACAATTAGGACACAAAACACTTTAATTGCCCATTTTAATGGAATTCTAGGGAAGGGACAAAGATTTTTAGCGTTTTCTTACATCGAGAGACACACTTCTTAGTACTCTTAATACAGGTTTATTTTTTCATTATTTCCCATGACCTTTCTTGAATACTGAAATTTAAGTATGACTTTTACCGAGGACCGGCAATGACTAAACTCCTTTTTCATAGTTGTGAAAAAAGGAATTACTTGAGTCTCCCCTTAATGAAAAGAATAATTTGTGCGTTGCCTCATTTAAATTTTACAATACCTTTAAAGGTAAAAGATAAAATTCATTGAAGAGAGAATATCAAAAAAGTCATATTCAAATTTAAAATATGTTAAAAATAGATAATAAAACAGAGAGATGTGAATAAAATACATAAATAATTTGATATCCTTCCAATGATTACTTATAAAGCATTGCATTTTTTTTTCCAACTGGAGCCCTTCAAGTGAGTAAAACGTAAAAATAAGGTCTTTCGAGAAGAAGTTAAAGATGGCAATACATTTTAAAATTACAAAGTATCAAACCTAAAGTGTAAAACAACACTTTAGGTTAGAGTAGTGTAATTCAATTTCCATAGGCGACAATAGTAACGTTTCCTCCTCTCACAACTTTATCAGTCTCATTTTCTCTCCAAACTGTTATTGTCGACGAAGAACCATTTATCGCCCAGATTTTCAGCTGGGGAAACTTATATTTTGCCATTGGTTTTCCATCCTTGATTTTGACCTATAGATGATAACCCAAATTTCAACAAAAATTGCTTAAATTTAATGCAAACTAGGGGCACCTTTTTTTTTTTTAAAGATTTTTAAAAATTATTTTATTGCAGATAATAAAGCGGCATTTTGTAATTTTTAAATGCAGTATTAGATAATGTTCTCAATAAAAATAACAGAAATTAATTATATCCAATCAGTGCTCCGGAAGACCGATTACCGAGCTGTGGATTGGGTGGCCAAAAAGATTCCAAGGCAATCAAAAGATCATTATACTATTTTTACCTTACAGGATAATTAATCAAATTTAAGAAAGATAAAGTACATGTATTTTTACTTTCAAGCCATTCGAATCACTAAACATATCTGTATTGAGTATAACAATTTATGTACACAATAGTTTAAATAACAACTTTTAAAGACATAATAAGCGCCTTATTTGGTCTGTCTTTAACAACGGTTTACGCCCAGCGCAGCATACTTCCTCAGTAAGTCGACAACTGCAATTTAGATGAAAGGTCTTGCATAGCACCAAACTTGGTAATCCTGTGTAAGGGACTGGATAAACTAAAGATGAATGACACGTATAAATAGAACAAATAGCAATTTCAATAATACTGGAAAATAATTAAAATGTACAATGTCTAAAGTTATTAATCATTAGTTCAATACAAACACAAGTAATATATTTTTCTTCATGGAATATGTCTTCCAGTTTTCCCCAAACATCATTTCTGGCCAGTCAACATACTTGCAATTGGTATTCAAAAAATTCTAAAAATAGATTGCCAAGTAACAAGTGTAATTTAAAGTCAATATTTACTCAGTAAAGAGCTTTAAAGCTCGGAAATGTAATGCACAATCTGTTTACTCCCAACTGAAACTGAAAGTGAAAGAGAGAATTCCAATTCCAACTTTACCAACAAAAAGGTCATAGGAAAAATGAAACACGAAACAGCTTCAATTCCAATACGTAAATTTGTTGGATTAAGAGCCAAAATGTACAGTTTAAATCCGCGGTTATGACAAAAAGAAGATTGCCAATGGCTTAAGAAAAGTCGTCATTAAAACCAAATTACGTTTAGAGCTTTACAAGGAATGTCTTTTTCAAAGAAAATCACAGATTGCAGCGATGAATCTCTTCATAACAGATCATCACAATATTTAATCCATACAGATGGATAAGACTACCTTTTCTGCATATATGACGATTATCGATACATATTTGATGATAGGATACAATACAAGCGTATGGTAACTGGAGGATACAAAAGTTGTAAAAGGACAAAAAGTCTGAAGAAAACAACTTGAAAAAAATATTTTGTAGCTGCCGGTTTCGTCACAGTTCCTATGTATAACCCTATGATTTGACGAGATACGTTATAAGTTAGCACGTCGCCGAAAGTCAGTATTCACATCAATACATAAATACTCAGCAGCAGCAGCAACAACAACAAAAACAGCATCAACAGGAAATAATATTTCTACTTACATTTTTTCGGCAAACGTCTCGGGGCCTACGCAGAGAATCATTTGGCTCTACAGACGATGACAGCACTAATACGACGTCATGAACAAATAAAGGGATATGGAGTAAATGTACAAGGGACAAATTCCCTATAAATAAATGGCAAGATTAAGCAAATGGAACATTGCTTTCATTGTTGTTCTTCATCTTGAAGCCACCATGGGGCCTTCAACAAATAGCAATCACTCTTACCTCATGGTAAGTTCAAGACGGCCCCTAGCTATGGTTTGAGCGGAATTCACTTGCTAAATGTTGAACAACGCCGAATCCATGTCCACCGTGTTACATTCTTTTTTTCATGGGTGCGGGGTCGTCAATAAGCATAACATATCGGGCAAAGTACTCTTACAAACAATGCCATCCATTACCCGACAAAGGGACCAATAGACGATACAACATATAAAAGATCACAGGCACTCATGCACTTCACAAGATAAATTGGCCCACATCTAATCATTTGATTTTTTTAGTCCCATTTTGATGCAGTGTTTTGACAAAAGATCCTCAAGAAAAAAACAATAGCTTTTAACCATCAGAAATTTGGTAGCTTGTTTTCTTTCCAAGCTATGGGGAGCCTTATGGGGCCAATTTTTTTTCTTTGAATTCCTCTTGTAATAAGATGTCGGTCAAAGGGCAACGTATTTGGTTTAGCTCCTAACGTTCCCAAGCCTTAAGGGAGCAAAGGGCCCAAAATTGCATTTTTTTTTTAAAACAAGTTAAATTTTAATTTTTCATCGGAGTTTGATAGGATTGTTTTTGGATTCCTCTTGTCGTAAGGTTATCATAGCATGTCAACAGACTTGGCGTAAATCTTACTGTTTCCAATCAGTAAGGGATCAAAGGGACCGGAATTGCAATTTTTCAAAATTAAAAAAGCTCCATATTTCATTGGATTTCGATGCGATATTTTCCATTGGATTCCTTTTGCAAGCTTCCTTTGTTATGTCAACAGAATGGATGAAGCTCTTATCGTTTCTGAGCTTTAAGGGATCAAAAATGCAAGTTTTACTTTTCCCAGTTTGCTCATTGATTAGTTTATTAGAAATTATAACCCAGCCACAGAGTACTGCATAACAGGAGTACACAAATATAGATAAATATATATACAAACATATATAAACATATATTACATAATAGTATTCAGTATTACATATAACAGCAAGACAATTTAAATGAATCAGTATAATTACTTTGTTAGATTTTTAACACAAACTGACTAGCTTATTACCATGTCAAACTCCTAATTGTGTCCATCTGAATTTTGTGTAAGTTTTAACCATATCCACATTCACTTCAAACTACACTTATTCAAATTCCAGGACTCGACATGTTGCAGTCGCATAATCCTTTGCTCGGCGCAGTCCTTTACTTGACATTGTAAATATTAGATGATCCGATCTTCAGAGACAAACTTTTAAAGACAATAAACTACTGTTTTGCATTTTAACAAAAAAAGTTGTTTATTGCTAGTGCGTATCGGTCAGCACCTGTCCCTTAACATTGGCTTTAATTTTCAGCTTATTGCATCAGTAATAAATGTCCTCACCGTATTTAGGCTATTCTTGCGTCTGTAGTTTTTTGAGCCCCAGTGAGTTGAAGATTCGGGAGGCATATAGTTTTTGTTCTGTCGAACTGTCTGTTTGTCCACAAAACACTTTATCATTGGGTATATCTTTTGAATGGTAACTGTTAGGACTTTTATATTTTGCATGTGTATTCCTTGTGGGAAGACCTTTCCAACAAATTTTTGACCTCACGGTGACCTTGACCTTGGACTCTGATGGACGTTTTAAAATGATAAACTTTAATATTCGTCGTATCTTTTGAATGGTAAGTGATATGGCTTTCATATTGTGCAAGTGCATTCCTTGTGCCAAGACCTTTTAGTTGGTACCAGAATTTTTGACTTAGTGACCTTGCCCTTGGCATGTGAGCAACTGCATAAAAACTTTAACATTGAGTATATCTCTTGAAATGTAAGTGAACATTAAACTCATCTATGAGAAAATGTGTATTGATATCTTTTAATTTTATCTGCACTGATGGGACATAAGTTGTCGAAATGCGCATATACACAAACAAAATTCACAGTAACTTCGGTATTTTGTTTTTTATATATAGAATTTATACACAGTAGGTAACGTCGTCCTGCGAGGACATGATTTTCTACGATTTTCCCAAAATGATTTTATACGATTGTCATGGATTCGACCCGATTTTACAAGCGGAAATACACCTTTGTTACAAAAACAGGAAAACAGCAAACACCTACAATGGCCAGGAACTACAATCACATGCCACAATCTACAAGCAAACTGCACCAGAAAAACAATAATGAAAACAAGAGACAAACATAAATAACGATAGGAACTCGGGATAGCCGGACTTGGTACCGGCACCAGCAAAAGCCAGTGGTAGGGTTAAACCGGTTTATGGGTACCCAAACCTCCTTTGTGTTCTTATTCTCTATGTTATTTTGCAATTTTTACTAAAATGTTACTTCTCTGTCTTTATAGTCCGGAATTGTGTTATTGATATAACGTAGAAATCAGAGAATTCGGAGTTTCGTGTTGTCCTGGAATTTACACGAGTTTCCACTACTGATGTCCCAGATTTTATACGATTTGTCTCTGAATTTATACGATAGATATTTCAATTAAAATGATAGCGCAGCTTCAATTACAGGACAATCATGAATTTTGTAAGCAAAAAATAATAGATGAAATTGAAATTTAAGTTTTATTTTAAAAATTAACTGTCGCAACGAGGTAAAAATAAGCTGAGTAGACAAATGATTTGGATTTATATTTTTTTGCCCTTGTATCGCATAATTATCTTACTGTCTGCATTCGTGGTTCTCATCCAGATTTTCCATTCTTGGAAATGAAATAGAAAAATCCTACATAAGGAATTATCTGATTTATGAATGCGGTCCAATAAGTAACAAATGTGTTAAATTTATATCCAAGAAATATAGTTTATTGATTGTCCAGCATAATGCCTAGTCACTATAATGCATATAATATAGTATCATTGCGTAATTTATTTCATATTGGCATAGTTATAGATCTGAGGTAAGTCATATTGGCCAGAGGCACAAGCTATAATCAATCAATCAATGTTACATCAAGTACATCGCTTAAAATTGAGTGTCAGACAATTCAGTAAATCCTACAATGCATCTCCTACTTCAGACCACATAACTAACCAACCCTTACTATAGTTTAAGACTTCAAATTCGTTTATCACTATCATCAGCGATATGGCGTCTCCTATTTCTACACCCTGCTTTCCTGTTTACAATAAATACCACATTTCAGACAGCCAATCCAACTTGTTGTCTGCGATTAAACGGGACTCATATTACGGGAAAATATGTAAATCGAACTATTTTTTATCGTCAATATGAATACAATTCTTAAGTTTGTTTAATATCTGTTAAAGGGTGAATCAAAATGTTACATGTTGGTTCATAATGAATATTTTGACACTGTTTATTGCTCTTAAAGAAAAAGGACATCCGTTATGGCCAGATTCTACAACGCAGTTATGATAATCATCTCAATCATTTCAATTAATGACGGAAAATTGATGTAACAGACAGTCCCTATCAACGACAAAAGGTTTACAAAGGACAGATCTCAACTATTCGAGTCGTGGGCATACTGTGTTGTTCCTAGGGTCGACCAATCAAATGCAGTGATGTGACTAACTTACTAACAGGCAGTTCCTTTGTGAAAAGATGACAAAATGCTACATTATACAGTCTGTCCGGATTCAGCTTGCGGATTTGATGTCTGCCTTGATTAGATAGCACGAGAATGTAACTGTCATTGGTCGAGTCAGCTGGAGATGTCACCAAACATGATTAAGCGCACGCCCCTTTCACTAATCAATTACATACCAAGATTTTGATTGGACATGCATTCTTTAAAACGTGGTCCTCTAGTAAAAAATATTACTCCTATACCTATACCGAAAAGAATTTTCCCTACCTCAGGGATGAACCTGCCCAGGGCCCAGTAGCCCACGGCCCCTAAAATACTGTCGGGCTACTAAAAATTTTGAACCAGTAGCCCAGCTGGCTACCAAAATTTCTGATATTTATTGTTAGACATATAGTCCTGGGCTAGTAGAATACACAGCTGGGCTATTAACTTTCATCTCCCAGGGGCCCAGCTGGCCATATAGACTCCGACATGAAGGTACTTCCCTGTACCTGTATATGACTCGTCCTTTCATGTGCAGTTCAGTAATTAAATATTTTGGTGCCTGATAGTTTTTTGGAAAATTCTATACTTTGCATCGATATTTCCTACGAATGTGGTAAATCTGGTACCATTTAATGAAGGATTTTCCAGGGGGGTATTTTTTCGGATAGGGATGTTCCAAATTGATCTCGAAACATGCCCCGAATTGTACATAAAACATACCCCAATTTTATACACCCGAATCTATTCATATACCATTGTTTTAATATGATAATTTTTACAAATCAACGAACCAAAGCAAAAAGTACATGAAATCAATAATGATCAGAAACTATGTTTTTTTTGTTTTTTTTTACCCATATTTATATTAATTATTATTTCTACAAGCAAATTTATATAACTACAGGCGGTAGTTATTTTGTTGTAATTTTCTGTATTTAATGGTTTTTTATTCTTGAAAATATAATGGAAACTTTTGAAAAATCTTTTAAAACTAGTTCTTTAACTGCTTTTCGCCCATTTATATCCCCGAATCGGAATACAAGGCCGACGATTCCTCTCTCCATAACTTATATAAGGCCTACATGTATCAGTTCCATGTATGTGCCTTGACGAAAAGGGTTATTTGTTATTTTTCTCCGTTTCCATTGGACTTACAATATGATTTAATACATTAAATAGTACGCTGTTCACTATTTTGTGCTGAAAACCTTGTATGAAAAAAGTTTAAAAGACCGATTCATCAGAGATTTGCCATACGAAAAAAAGAATGATCAAGATGACGACCATTTGATTTTCGGGCATTGGGGGTTGGCTGGTATTAAAAAAAAGAACAATTTAATCTTGGTGTCAGTGAAAAATAAATATTCCAGTCCTACTTGTCATTACAATAATTAATCTAATTTTGTTTAAGGAAAAATACAAATGACGAAAATGATGAAAAAAAAATAATGTGACATTCGGTGAAAATAAATAGTTAATTGATTTTCCAAGTTAAACAAACTGAATCCCATAGTCCCGAAAAAAAAACGCCCTGGTTCCCCAAACACAGATAATAATGACAAATGACATAAATGAAACCCGGGAAATGAAAGAAAGTGTGATTTTTTTTAAATTGCCAAGATTGAAAAGGGGGAGGATAAGCATTATTTTTGTTTTACTAATTTGCACGGGGAAAGGAATCAGATTGCCCCCTTATACCCTATGTGTATGATACAATATTGATGAAACATTAGGTCATCCTTTTTTTAAACTTTCATCATTTTCCGGTTTTATCCAATCAAAATCTTGTTTTGTAATTTATGAGTGCTGTCAAGGTAAAGTCGCGTGCTCTCAATCACGCTTGATGACTATATGTCAATTATATGTCCAGCTTACTCGGTAAATGAGAATTGCATGCTCTTTTGATCTATTCAGGCTCTCGTCAAATCCGCAAGCTGAATCCGGACAGACTGTAATATTTGGGTATTTTTTGTATTATGTATGAATGCACACAAAATTTTGTCTGACAAAAGATATACAAGTCAAAAACTGACGGTGGGGACAGATTTATTGAATCGGTTTTATTTCTAAAAAAGCGAACTGCTTGTCAGAATATTGTGTTAAAATTTTATAAGGATTGATCAACTGGAACTTAAGTTATTGGCCACAAACAAAAGTGTCTACAGACGACGACACGGACAACGACGACAACGACAGCGCAAAATCACAACAAAACAACAAAATCAGGTAAAAAGACAAAAGAGAAGGACTTTTCCACATTCGGCTATCTTAACAATGGGGATAATACCATAATTACCAAACAGAGTTGTCAAGAGCCGAAGTCCGTGAGATTAAAAAGACAAATCAGGAGGGAAACTACAGAAAAATTGTCGACCGCAATGGTCCTGACTTGGTGCAGGCATAGATACTATATCAGATACTGAAATCTGTTTCTAATTGTAAAGTCTTTTCGTTACATTTACTAGTGGTTCAAACAATCTTTTTATTTACTTCTGGGTTTGAAAAAATATCAAAAGCTTTATAATACAAGACCAATATCTCAGCTGTTTTCAATATCTACAGAGAGATATCTATGTTATTCTCATTTGTTAGAAAATAACACTCTGGCCTATCACTAAATATAAGTTGTTTAGTCTTTCTCTAAACAATCACGCATTATCCCCATCCCCCTTAGAACCACAAAATGTGTTTCCATTTAGTATAAAGCTGTCAGAAGTTGTATTTCAGAGCAATTAATAAAATAATGTATTTAAAATACTTATCTGCCGGATTGAACCGGTACCAATTAGTTGAAATTTTCCAATACAGCAATGACCTAGCTTTCAACCACTAAATGTATATATATACAACTAAACAAAAATCAAACAAACTAAAAGGAAACAAATTTATCAAAAAAAAAAAAAAAAAAAAAAAAAAAANAAAAAATAGCGGTCTTTTTTTCGTGGAGCAGAATTTTCAGTCAGCAGGAAATGTTTTTGATAAGGAAATTATCTTAATTTTTCTATTTATGAAATTTAAATTGTCTTTGATTAGTTCATTGAGAAGAAGTATAAGTCATCAGGTTATAATGCTTTTGATAGGAGACCCACTACATCTGATTTACGTAGGAATATAAATAATTCTTCAGCAACAAAATGTTTCAATTTATGAAATTAACAACATTTAGTCAAAAATGCCATGCGGTCAACTCTTTAGGAACTTGTCTTAATTGTTAAAATTTATTTGTCATCATAAATAAATACAAACTGTATGAATAATGTGGTAGTAATTAAATCGTGTGTTTTTATTGCCAAAACCTGCAAATTTCACTGATACAAGATAATTCTCTTATGTAATAGAAAAAAGTAGGGAAACGAAGAATGTGTCAAAGAGACAACAACCCTAAGGGGAGTAATAACAACTCGAAGCCACCATAAGATTTTCAATGAACGGTGAGGAAACCTCACACCCAACGACAGGTCGGAGTCGGCCCCTGAATAAAGAGTAATCAAGTTCAGCGAAATAAACATCATCCTAGACTCCTATAGACATAAATTAATTTAACTAGAAAACAGACAAGACAAGCAAAGGCTTAATAAATTTCCCGACTTAGGACAGGTGCAAACCTGCTGCGGTGGGGTTACGCTACTTTTATTGGGCCCAAACCTTCCCCCTATAGCTAATGTGATAAATCAAAAAACAATTGTAACAACAGTAAAATTCAGTTAGCAACAGGACTGAGTCAATTGTGAAAAATGAAACTGAAAGAACTAAATACGGACATCAACATGAAATCACAAAAGACTACTAGCAGTTAACTGACATGCCAGCTCCAGACCCATTACCAATTGACAAATAAAGTTATGTACCCTCAGTATACAGCTTCCACCAAGATCCCTTCCCATGAGGAGTTTAGCATAATGATTTCATGCATATACTGGAATACACAACCAGTGTCCATGCAATACTGATTTTAGAAATTTAGAATGTGTTTAGTTAAGATGCAAAGACCCTGTCAAAAAATCAATGTTAATACCAAAGAAGATCAAAGAAGGCCATGCGTAATGACTTTACGACAATACCGTAATTATAAACCTTATGAATTAGACGATTAAAAGGTTTTATAAGTTTGTTAGGCGAGTTTAAGTATTTTTTACTCTTATGTAAAACATTACCGTAAAATAAGGGATGTGAAATACCAGCCTTGATTAGATGTTTGCAGGTTGCATTGTATTTATAAAATAAGTCTTTATATCGATGATAAAATTTAGTAAAGGTTTTTAACATAACGAAAACCCTGATCTAATAGATTTTCAGTTATGAAAAGATTCCGTTCATTACAATCGCAAACGTTATTACTGACATACTCGAGCAAATCGAACAAGTTGAGATATGTAAACACCATATGATGGCGCTAATGGAACATCGCCATCCAGAAATGGATAATTAACTATGGGATAAGAAAAATCGTCCCTTTTATCATACATTTTAGTATCTAATTTACCATTCGTAAGATCAAAATTGATGTCGAAGAACAGACAATGATGATTATTCGAATTAAATTAAATGCTATTTAGATGGGTCTTTGCTGATGTTGGTCATAAACTGAGATTCGTAGCAGTACAAAAAGAGGTCAGCTATAAGTGGTGCACAATTGGTACCCATAGGAATTCCTATGACCTAGCGATAAATAGAGTTACCAAAACGAATGAATATATTGTCAAGTAAAAATTCAAGTGCTGAAATTATATAAAATCAAAATATCAAATATCAAAAAAGCCTATATTTTGGACCTTTCTTGAAGAAATTAATAAGGCCACTCCAAATTAATTATTTGTTCGTCGGACCGCCCGCATGGTTATTGGCTCAGTCGAGAAAAAACTATTTTTTTTTCTAAAACCCGCATCAGTCATGGAGCCGTCCGTGTTTCTTGCGATATTTACACTGGAAAATTGAGCGTTCTTGTTCAGCTCTTTTCTCAAAGACATTTAAGCGGAAAACGATTATTTATACGAGAAAATTGCCATCCATGGACGGGCTGTTTGTGGTCCTTGTCATTTCATCAGTGTAAAATATTTCTTAGTCTGAGCTTTGACGACATTTATAGTATAACAGTTTATACGGAAAACCCGATGGTATTGAAATGAATATTGACATGCATTTAAAATACTGCAAAACTGAATTTCAACCAAAAGTATGTAGAGTACAGAGTTACCGGTAAGCACCTATCAACACTTTCCGGTATTTGGTTTGATTTTCCCCTGAACTGGAAAACTTTTTTCCCTGCCAGTCGTTTCAAGACAGCACTGTGGAATCCTTTTGGGGAAAAGCATGTTAAAGTGCTACCCATTCGACGCTTTTTCCCGATATGTTCTAGTGGGATAGACCTATATATGTCAGCACAACAAATTTTAAGACTACCGGTATTGCTTGATAGGCGGAAGGAAGAGGGTTTGTTTTGTGTTTTCTATCATGATTGATGTTTCCTGTCATCTTTCGTTTTCTATCTTACAAATTTTTCTAGGGCAGGATGATTTGTTAAAAAAATTGGATATATATTTGAATGTTGTTTTGTGATGGATCATGCTTACCCTTTCACAAAACTTGATGATACTTCCTGCTCTTATGGAGTTGTGTTTTTGTTCTCGTTGTGATCTTCTTCTCCTTTGTGTGTGGATTGGTTTACGTATGTTTGTAATTAAATGATTTTGTGGTTTGTTATTTTAGGTATTCATTCACTTCAACTTCTTTTTCAGTAAACAAATTAACTGTTGTTTAGTTACTTTGAACAGATGCAAAAATCTTTAGTGCAAATTGAGTTTGACAATATATATGCAGTAGTTACACCAGTTCAGAAACAATTTGTCATTTGATGCTTTTTCTTGATATTTGTAGAATACTTGTACAAAAATTTCATTGTTTTATACGACAAAACCTAATAAAATCGATTTTAAAGAATCAATGATAATACAAAATCAAGCAACAAATTATCCAGCTGTTGTAGTTTTAATACATGAAAAGTAAGTGAGAACCGAATCGTCAACCAAAAACGAATCATTCAAGGAAATGGCAACATCGGAAACAACAAAGAAACAGAGACACAACATTAGTACGGCACAGAAAAGAAAATGAACACACACACACACACACACACACACAGATGAACAACACGGACCCAGTAAAAAAAAACATTGGTGAGATCAGGTGCACCGTTAGAGATTTCAAGATTGGCCAAAAACACATTCTAGTAAAGTTCCTGTTTATACCAACGCATCAGGAGTCAGTACAATTTTACAGGTATTTCAGGACACTGCATAAATGATTTCACAAAAAATATTTGAAGAAAAAAAAAAACAAACATACAAACAAAAACAAAAAAATAAATGAAAATTAAAAAAAAACTGTCGCTCGCCCAAGATAATATCTGTCGCTTTAAATAATTCAGAATATGAGGAAAAAAAAAACAATTAAAAAAATTTCGCTCGCTCGCTCCCATCTTTTGGGTCAAGTGTCCGACGAACAAGTAATCAATTTGGAGTGGCCTAAGCTCTTTGTCCTGCAAGATGTTGATATCTCCTGTGATGACATGGGAGCTAGGAGTATAGAAGTATTTTGAATTGTTGCAATTTCATGAATCAGGCACAGAATTGTTTATGTTTATATCTTTACAAACTTTACTGTAATTGAAGACGTACTGTCGGCTCGGTTTCTTGTATACGTAACGCATGATAGGAAGTTTTGTATTTTCGAAATAGGTAGGATTTTTTTCTTTAACTGAATGATCATTTAGAATGCTAGCAATATCCTTTGTCGATGTATAAGAAAATGTTTTTGATGTTGGTCAGGACGATCGATTTTAGGAAAAAGCTTAAAATAGCAGAACGCTATTATTATCTTTGTAGTTTCGTATCAGGACTAAGGTACGAAATAGTTTCGCATTCATCAAGGATATTGTTTAATTTGGTGGCAGGTATGGAACATAATTTACTTAAAAGTTGATGTCGACCATCATTTTAGAAATGTTAATTAGATAAAGAATAATAAAATTTATTTTATTAATGTGTCACATGTTGATATACAAATATACAATATTCATAACATATACAATTAAAACAATCAACATCCAGCCATAAGTTGGCTTATGAGACACAAAATAAAAACTTTAAAAGTTCATCATGTCCATAAATTTAAATTACTGTCTCTCATCACTTGTAAAAGTTCATGTATTATCAAGTTTAAAACATCATGTTCATGTTAAAATATTCATATGTGCCTAATTAAAATTTACTTATAAAACTTCTTAAAATCTATACTTAAAAAGTTGAAGTTACTGAAATAAAAATACACATATTTGTAAATTTTGAAGGATCAATTAACTTGACTGCTCATCTGCTCAGACTTAAATACAAATTGTCAATGTATTAATATTTTAACAAGAAATTTGAAAATCAATCTTTTTAATCACCCATAAAAAGTTTACGACAGAAAAAATATTTTTCTATACTTTTACAAAGAGCCTTTTGAACATTTTTACAGTTCACAATTGCAATAAACTTTTCATCTACATTTAATGTATTAAAATTTTCTATATATTGAGCACATTCTAAAAATAAATTAAATCTTTTATCAGAATATAACGGACAGCTCATAAGGAAGTGTTTCTCAGTCTCTATTTCACGAAGGTCACAGTTCGGGCAAAGACGTTGCTCTAGTGGGATAGGCGGCCTGGAGTAGCGGCCTGTTTCCACAGCCAGTGGCAACGAACCAGCACGAAACATTGACATATATCTCCTCTGATCTGCAACAGTGGTGTTGACAGAACGTAATCAACGTTTATTACGGTTAATTCTACGTCCATGAGATCGCTTGTTACGTAAAGGTTTAGAAACAATATCCAAAATATTTACAGAATTGGTTTTAGAAATTTTACCAATACCCATATATTATCATAAAGACCTAAATGATAGACAGTTTGCAGTTTCTTTATCCAGTTTAGTTCTACTATTTTTCTGGCTTTATTGAATTTAGAGTGAGATTGTCCTGGCTGTTTAGTAACGACTTCCAAAGGTTGAATTGTAATATGTTTGATATCGTTGTTGTGTTTTTTAAGATGTTGATATATTATACTTTTATACTTATTGAGTCTATGAAAACGATACAGATGTTCCTGAGTCCGTTTAGAAAGATACGGACAGTTTCACCGACATACTGAATTCCACAGTTAGGTTTATTTCATTTAAGTAAATATACAACAGTATTAGTTTTTCAGTCAATATCATTGTCAAAATGTAAAGAAAAGGTGTAAGCAAATGTTAAAAAATAAAAATTTTAGCATTTACTTGTAAATATGAACATGCAGTATATTTTAAACTTGATAAAATATGAACTTTAATAAGTGTCTGAACAGACACATTTTATTGAATATAATGATCTTTTAAAGTTTTCTGTGTCTCATAAGCCAGAGACATATGATTATATGTCTCTGCAAAAGCTAATTTATGACTGCATATTGATTGTTTTAATGGTATTGCATATGTTATGTAATTGTATGATTGTCAGTCAATATGTGACACGTTAATAAAATAAATTTATTACTATATTATTATTTGATAAGATGTCATAGATTAATAGAGTAATTATTTGTTCATCCTGTCAAAAGGAAGCAATCAAATTTATTTACAGATTAATAAACTTATAATAACAAATTAATTAACAGATAAACTGACCCCTCGATCACTCAAAAACAAAACAAAACAAAAAAAAAAAAAAAAAAAAAAAAAAAAAAAA
>MJUU01058018.1:70868-103697 GCA_002080025.1 Modiolus philippinarum
AAAAAAAAAAAAAAAAAAAAAAAAAAATTGAGGTCGTATAATGGTCGTCGTGGTCGTCGTCTGTAGACACTTTTTTTGGTTAATAACTTAAGTTTCAGAGGGTCAATCCTCATGAAATTTTAATACAATGTTCCTTAGCACAAAAGGAAGACTGGTTAGGTTTAGATATGTTAGCCCCTCCCGTTTTTCAAAAAAGGACAAAAAGGGCAAAATTAGGTGTTTTCACATATTTGGCTGTAGAATTTTTATTTTTAATTGGATTTTTATTGGGTTCTTTCAGTGTGTTCCTTGGGAAATTTCCAATCAGTAGTATGCCAACGGATTTCACGTCGCATGTACAGTTCATAAGATGAATAGGACCCGAAAGGGACAATTTAAAAAATTTTGCTTTTTTATTTCTATTCTGATTTTACTGCAGCATTTCAATATATTCCTTATGAAAAATTAACATATCATTTAACAGTTCGTTTTATGGTAACTAGTTTCCTTTCGGAGCTATAAGGGACCAAACAGGGTCAAAATTGCAAATGTGCAGATGATCTAAAATTTTTATTTTTCATCGGATTTCGATGGGATTGTACGCTTTTAGTATTATGTCAACGGATTTTCCGTAACTCTGACTGTTTCCGAGCTATAAGGGACCAAAGGGGTCAAATTGCAAGTTAAAAAAAATGTCAAATTTTTATTTTTCATCGATTTTTTTTTTACCATGACAGTAAACTCTTTATATTGAGCCTACCGCATCTTTTTTGTTCTCATCCTTAGAAATAATTTTGAAAACCGTGAAACCAACATGAAACCATATTTTTACACATTAAAAGATGAATTGATTGATACCAAAAGTCTCCTAAGGGGTTCCCCACCATTTCAAAAATGTCAAATTATCTTTAAAACAGTTGAGAAGGTGGTCTGTATACCTAATTCTGTTATCTCCCCAGCAAAGATACATTTAGAAACGAGACTACTTTTGGATGATGGCTTTCCCATGATATTATTTGCTGCTGATGAGAGGTTACTCCTTGAAACAAGTGTACAGTATAACGGAATTCGCTGTTTTTTCATACAACATCGGTATTTTTTGTATTTTATACAAGTAAACATATATCTTGCCTCTATTATAGGTAATTTTAGTTTCAAAAAGCATTTAATCTTATTATATATGCGCTCTTTGCATAGCTGTTTATTCATTTCATTGTAAAATTACCATCAACTATTGTTATAACGGCAGTAACAATATGAAATTATGTATTTTTTGGGGGTGGTGAAGATGTCCCCATTTTAGGGGAAACTGTCGACTTCATCATCACGCCCTCCATATATATGTCATATATATGTTGAATATAAAAGTAATAACATTTCTTTATCCCTGAATAGGATTATTATTATTATTACTTATTTGTACTTCGGTGCTGACCCGAAAGCCGATTCTATTTAAAACCTTACAATATCTAATTTTTGTATATTTCGTTGAAACTAAGGAGTATCTCCCTCATGCAAAGCTCTGTCCTTAGCTGATTTTGGTTTCCTATTTAGATCATATTTGGTAATTTGTTCTCTATCAGTTTTTAAACATCTTTGACATTATGGTCTTCCACATGTTTAGATTTTATCTGCACTGAAGAGACATAAGTTGTCGAAATGCGCATATGCAGAATCAAAATTCACAGTAACTTCGGTATTTAGTTATTTGTATTTTTTACTTCTCAAAATTATCTTATTGCTCTTATAAAAATGTAATTATTCCTTCCTATAAGACAATGATAGGACAAATTTATTGTTGTCAAAGCTTGCGGATATCGATACTGAAAAGTTTGATTACCCACTTGTTTTTATTACTCTGTTAATACGAATTAATCTTTTTCGTGTCATTAATTGTTCCATATAGTCAACTTTTTTTCTATCTTGCTGTTTATTGAAATTCTACATGTAACTTCTTATTTATCCATTCTACCTGTATGTTAACTTTGACCTAAATTTTGCTATTTACGTTTTAGAATGACCCATTTCATACTTTATAAGACGTTGGTGTCCGGAGAAAAGTTTAGCAATTGGAAATAAACGAATATTGCAGGTAAGAGTTTATTTTGACGTCTACATGTTCGAAGGTAGTGTAAGAGATATAGATTCCAATTTGTTTTATTCTTATCAAATGACGACATAAAACTAACATCTTATTTTATATATCTAATCAAAGTCATTAATTTGAAACTACAAATCGAATAATAAAATTTAACTCATTTTAGAAATCACTTTTTTAGGACTATTAACATATTTTTCAACCGGTACTTTTCAAATGCGAATGTGCAAATAGTAAGTCAAGTGGCCCCCTTGACATATTTGGCAGGCGCAAAATCTAAAGATAATTTATTTCAATTTTGTTTTATTATTTTGATATCATTATTATGGGTTAAAAACATAATGTAAAAGTGGTTTTACTGCAGGGGCATATATTGTAAGTTATACATCGTCATTTTATCTATTTTCCAGTAGGAGTATGTCATGATTGGGCAAATAAGAAATATTTTAACGATGATGTGAATCCCGATATCTATATTATGTCAAAACCATGACTACGAGGAAAAACAGGAATTCGAATCATTTAAAATCCAAACTCAAATTCTTTATATCAAAGGAAAAGGATACGACCATTTGATTTTCAGGGGGATTGGGGCGGTTTATTCTTCGAATGCCAACATTCTTTGATGTACCGACAATTTACCTTTAAAATTTTGTTGGCATTCAAGGAACGGTGTCAGATAGTTGTCTAAACAAATATACATGCTTGAAAAAACAATTTCTCTAATTAGGTCTTGTAAATTGGACTGGCTTCACTTCAGAAAATAAAGAAAATTATATTTTTTTTACATTAATATTTTCCAGAGTATGAATTTGTTCTAATGTGTGCACATTGTTTGTATTTTAAAGGAATAAGCAAAACCTTTTTGAAATCAATTTGCAATACTAATGTGCATTTGATTATTTTTTACGCTTTTGTATTTTTTTTTGCTATTTGAACATGAGAGAAGAAACATAAATCTTTATCAACTGTACTGTAAAACATATTTAGCAGATATGTGTCTCGCAAAATTACGTAGACACAATTAAAAAGATGTTGTGTGCTAGCTTTTCAGACAATCCTGCACGAATTGTATGCTAATTTGTGCATAAGCCATAGTAAGAAAATAAATGCTGTAAACTACTACTATTTTGGGTTGATTGTCGACCAGGGCCAATAAAAATTCTTGACACCGGTATATCTTACTTTTATCATGATATAGTAATGCAGATGTCGACAGTCAGTTAATTTTTTGTATACACAATTTAAAATGGTCTGATCATTGATAAATAAAGTACAGCTTGATCAGTTTTGGACTTTTTGGTTGAGCAAGGAATTTCTTGTGTTGTTACCTTTGCCTATATATTGTATCCTAGATCTCGAAGAGGTAACATGGGTTACTGTGTAAACCATGGGTTTTTAAATAACTCAGTAAATGTAGTCACGATACCTGTTTTGGGCTCCGCGGATATCACTGTGCATCACATCGACCCAAAATATTGAACATAGACTGACATCTATGCCTCCGTGCAAAAAGCTTAAATTATAGTGAGCTAAATTGGATTTTAATACTTTTTATAGTCAAAACGAAATTGTGCGTATGTGTACAGATTAGCAATATACATGAATAGCCTTAATAATTCAATCTAACTAAGTAATAGGACTCCGTTCAGTCTTACTATACATTGTCCCGTACCATCCCTTCACTACAACAACGCCCAGTACCTCACTGTTAGACTCAGTCAGCTGTTTAATGAATCCGACTGACCAGAGACATATAGATACATGTATCTACATGTCTTTGGACTGACTAAGATATGGGAATTAAATGTCAATTAAAATACAAAAAAATGAGCATTTTGTTTAATTATATCTTAATTCTTTCTTATATTTTTTTATAAATTAGAAATTAATAACTTTGTCGTGTTTGTGTTTTTTTTCCATTTTTCATAATCTAAATACAATATTTCATTTATTTTACATTTTTCGAGTAAATAAATCTTTAAAATCTTGTATGTTAAAGTGACATTTTCATCTAGTTTTACCTATCAATCAGTGTTTCAATTAATGTCTTAATTCTTATGAAAACACCATATATTGTGTAAACATCTATAGAAATTATTTTGTTGGCATTCAAGGAATATGTAAAATATAAAATGTTGGCATTGGAGGAAGACACCATTGGGGCTTGGGCATAGATAAATTATTTATTTTCATGAAAATATCAAACATTTTTTTTTATTTTCATCGAATGTCATATCAAATTATTTATTTGTATTTGCAACAAAAATTTGTTCTTCAAATAGAAATTGAATTATTTATTTTCATGTCAAATAGGGTCAAAATATTTACTTTCACTGGCACCAAGATTAAATTATTTATTTACAAAATTGCCCAAGCCTTACCCCCTGAAAATCAAATGTTCGTGCTCTAAAGGGAATATCAATAGATTAACTATAGACAAAAAATCAGCAAGTAGCCAAATGGAGTGTTCGAAAAACGCTTTGTTTCCAGTTTCTGAACTAATTCAAGTTTGATAGAGTAATACTTCTGATATTCAGTCAAAAGGTTATTTTCATCTTCAATAAATGAACCGGCGTTCTATTTTGTGCATAATCTATCATCGAGTAAATCTCTCACTATCATAACCTCTTCCAATTCAAATTTACAATACGAAATTAAAAAAAAAATAAAGACATTTAGATTTTTAATGTTTGAATATTAACCTCTTTAAAAAGTTTTCAAATATACAGTTAGTTTATCATTTAATTTCATTTCAAATAGGCTTTGTGGACCTTCGTCTTATCTTTTTATCCCCCCGCAACAAAGATGGGACTACATTTACCCTTGTCCGTCATTCCGTCATTCCGCAACAAACAATTTTTGGAACATTTTTCGGAAACCACTCGAGATATCGGCTCGATATTTTGTATGTGATTTTTACCCTCAGGGGTCACAGTTCGAGTTCGACATCTATTGAATTTAATCAGTTTGGTAGAAGTTATTGCCCTTTAGACTTTCCTATTTCATGAATGAGGGTAATAAGGAAATAACCAAACAGAAATGTCAAGAGCTGAAATCAGAAAGACAAAAAGACAAAGCAGGTGCAAAACCATCGAAAAAAATATACTAATATAAATGGAGCACCAGACCTCCACTTCCATTGCAGCAATGTCAATATGCTTGACCTTTTTGAAGGCCACAAGAGATATTGACCTAATGATTGGTTCATTAGTTAACGTTGATGAGCAACAGAATAAGTTTAAGTTTCATCTTGATAGGATTTTTAAATTGCATGAAATATAAATGCTAAAAAATGTTGAGATATGTAATTGATATTTGCTGTGCTCGATACTTGATGAGTTACAGACCAGTTTGGGTTTGTATAAATTTGTCCATTTTATAAGAGTTATCGCTCTTTGCACTTAAAAATTTCATGAACATGCAGCTGTCAAGATTTATTTTGACACTGCATGGGATGCAAACTTAATATTTAATGAGTTTAACACGATGACTTAGGGACCGACCATTAAACTTGAAAAGGGGGGGGGGCTATGTTTTTTTTTCTAAAAAAATATTTTGGAGCCGATTTTATGTGAAAAAAATATTTTGGCTGCCAAAATGATGAAAACAAATTTTCTGAAGGAGGCTTTCTGCCCAAAAAGTAATGTAAAGTTTGAAAAAAAAAAATTGTTGATTCACTTGAAAAAACCATAACACCCCTTCAGCTTAAATGGTCAGTCCCTTACAGTTCAAGTTCCAGTTTGATGATAAATTTTGGAATTTTGTTTTTTGTATTACAATTATTGGGTGGCTGGGGAATTTGTTCCGATACATTACATGTGTTGGAGAATATGAAACTCTTTACATGGGACATTTTCAAAAAATGTCCACTTTTGTCTACTGAAAACTTCTTTGAACCAGAAATTAAATAGTCGCTGTTAATACCCCAATATCAGTAGACATTAAATCAGGAATATGCAATCTTAAACATAAACCTAAGTGTGCAGAAAGGACATCCAAAGTAAGCAGGTTACACCAATATGTCCACTTCGCAATGTTTTTTATAACGATATTTTTTGTAGTATCTGGAACCGCAGATAATTAAGTACTAGATAACAATAAGATTAATCAACAAAATCACTAGTAAATCACCACAAGCATACTTTTAATGTTTGTGACAGAAAATTATGAAAATATACAATGTTCATTTGTCAAATTCAAACGGAAAAACCATGCAGTAGGAAATATCATTCAAGCATCTAAATTACTCATCTTGTACCTTCAGTATTGTATCAAGCAGATACAATTTCTATTAAGATTCCTTATAAAAATTGAAAAAATTCACGAAAATGTCCACTTTGCAACGGTCCACTTCGCAACGATTTTGTCCACTTCGAAACATGTACGAGGAGTGGAATGGCGCCGTTATGTAGTGGATTAGCTGTCAAATGCGGATAAAACCCAATACTCTTCGTCTTGTTTTTATATTAATTGACAGCAAGCATAAATCATAATTCTTGCAATTTATTCTTATAAAATTTTGTGGTAGAGGTGCAGCAGTATGTCCAATATACTAAGAGGTTTTGTCCACTACGCAACGTCCTTATAGCGTTGCGAAGTGGACCGTTGCACAGTGGACATATTTACATGTTACTGGCGATTTCTCCTTTGCCATATGTCCTAGAACCACAATTCAACATTTACCGTACAATGCACAATGTTACTTATGATTATTATGAATTTTATGATTTTACGATGGACGTCTCTTGAAAATATTGACCGTTCCGAAATGGACAAGAAAAAAATACGGTGTCAACTGCGCCAACAAATTCAATCACTTAAGAGTAATGGAACGTAACATATCTGTTCTATACTATTTTACAGATAGAAAAGTAGATGACGAACGTTTCTAGAGCAAGAAAAATGTAATCTAAATCACAGAACGAGCGCTCTGTTGAGTATTTAGTGTTGGCGTTGCGAAGTGGACATTTTTTTATGGACACTCATTAAAAACTGATTTGAGAAAATTTGTTACAACTACTCCCAATGATTGAGCTCTTTTTTAATTGATTGGAAGTATTTCTATTAGATAACAGTTTAAAAAAGGCAAACAAAATCAGGCAAATTATACAAAAATGGGATGTTTGCAGATATTTTTCAGTGTGGGACAGACGTTTTTTGCTGTTTTTGGGCACTTAAGTCCAAAATATTCACAGATGTCCTTTTAAAAAATAAATAAAATATTATGGCGATTGTCGAGCAGAAGCTATATTTAACAACAGCGAAAAAGAAAATTTTAAAATGTTAAAATTCAAAGAAATACATTTACTGGACAAAGAAATGGACATTTTTTGAAAAAGTCCCACATATCAACATCTTCTTTTATTAACCTAACGGTGCATGTAATTTTTCCGGCAAACAATTCAATTTTTTTATTTGCTGTCTGCCCGAAAAATCACTGCACGGTAGCATTTTCTAATAATCGCACTAAGAGAAAATCATCAATATTGAATGGGTACGAATCAATCTTCCCAAACACTGCCAAGTCGGAAGCCCTTATCGACCCATATAAATGTTTACTTAACTTAAAGTTTTTCAACGTAATTGTTTCTTAATACAAAAAATACCAAAGTTGCATTAAAAACGGTTAATTTCTTTATGCTGTACACGTGTTTCAAGGAGTAACCTGTCATCAGCAGCATTAAAATCAAATAATATGGAAAGCTATAAAGTATTAAAAAGAGAGTTATCTTTTCATGGTGAGGTCTTTTTGACATTTTCCACAGAATCAAGGTCTGTTTAACATTTCAAATATTTTTGAAAATACATACAAAAATACCCAGTTTGAATAATAAACAGTAAATTTTGTTATGCTGTACAAGTGTTACAAGGTGTAACCTTTCAAAAGCGGCATTAGCATCAAATATGATATTGAAAGCCCTAGTGAGAAACACAGAAAGTAGTACTCATTACCAAAAATATCGAAAAAAGGAGGTGAAATTCATTTAATTCCAATGATATCCACCAAGTGCAATATATGAAATGAAGCCTCAGTATAATAAAAGGCGAGAATTTTGATAAAAACAGCAGATTTCTATAAAACGCAAGGTAAATTTCATGTCAGACAAGTGATGAATATCGATTTCATTTCAAGCATTCATTGTACATTTTCAATTTGTCAATGTAACCTTTAGTCTTTTTAAAAGTATTTAATTTGAGAGAACATCAAAAAGCCCGAGAGTAATCAGCTTTACCAGCGGTTATTAGTTGAAAATTCTTACATTTATTTTTGTCAAAAATAATGAAATCATAAAATTATGTCTTACCGCGTACATTTCAAACAACAAAGAGGGGAAAAGGTTATTTCGCAACATAATTTACATAAGGAGCGGGCTTATGATACACACCACGTGATCAAAAAGGTGTATTAAATTTGACAAAAACAGAACATTTCCCAAAAATTTTAATTCTATGAAAAGTTTTGTAGACAAATAAACATTGCTTACTTTGATATTAGGGGTATTAACTGAACATCCCTTAATATTCTTTATATTGACCTTCGTTTAATTGTTAACTGCTGATATTTTGTAAATAATGTTTAATTTATGTATTTATGACAAATAATCTCTCTAAAAGAGGATAATGAAGTATGATGATGATTGTATGAAAACAAACATCGTCACGAGCCTCAAAGTAGTGTCTAAAATTCATTTTTCATTACCAAATTAATGTCTTTAAATATAGTTGTAGGAAGCAATGAAAGAAATATGTATAAACAATAATTTAACTTTCATAATACATCGTATGTTATTTTCGATAGGAAGTGGAAACTTCCTATTCAGCTATTTTCATGAAAGATAAAATTTCCCTTTTAAACAGAGTGACTTTTTTGTGTAAAGCAAAGAAAAGGATAAGAATGAGAGATTTTCGTTAAATATTACGATAATAAATGGAAATTTTAAAGATCAGGTGGATATATTGGATCTCAATTAGAATATGAAAAAGAAAGGAAATAGGGCAAATGTCAAGGAGACAACATCCCATGAATGAATACATTCAGCAGGGTAGTTATTATATAATTAGTTTCAGCTTCATATATAAGTTTCGTAAGATTGTTTTGGTCGCATTAAGAAAAGATCGCCATTCTTGTTTTTTTTATTATAACTGCATTAAAATTTTCATCTCAGCTCACTACGGATGAACAACACTAAGATGCTCAATCTGTCCCAAATGATTCATGCCTTACTGTCTATTTTTTGACGTCTAAATATCATACTAGTATTTGTCAAAAAAAATATTATTATACTTTCAAAATCAACAACTTTCCTTCATAAGGAAAATGAAATACCTTTGTAGCAAAATAAGTATATTTCTGTGGTCTTTCTTCATTTTTTTTTCATTGCCAATTCTTGTCGGATAGTTTTGAAGGGCAATCTTTGTTAAATAACCAAAAATAGAATTTTATTGAATTATTGGATAAAAGAGAAAAAAAACTGTAATAGATCAGCTGAGAAAAAAGTTAAATATCATTCAAAAAGTTATCTTGACCTCAATTTTAGTGTTATTTAAATTATTCAAACGGAGGAAAACGTGGGTGTTTCATAGTGTCACTGTTTACCTTGTACTCTAGGTACCCTGTTATAACGATTCAATACGATAAAAAAAAAAACCGATTCAATACGGTATGTATTGACATTGTATTGATGTCCTGTTTCTGAGTTGCCATAAGGGCTTGTTGATGAAATGATTTTTAGTTTTGCTTTATGGGTCTGAGGCGTCTGAGTTTGAAAACAAAATTCATTTAAGAGTTTAAAGGTTGCTCTTACATTTGAAACCTCCTGTGCCATTTTTTAAAAATTCACGGAGAGTTGGTTAGACTGCCAGGTATTTGTTATATTGGGAATAATATCATTCTGGTGTAAAAACCATGTTAATTAACAATGAAATGACATTGAGTAAATACACACGATGCACCATATGAGACCTTCAACACTAGGCTTTTTATAAAATGAAGAAGGTATGGTAATAATTATGTATTACCTTAGAATAAAATTGTTAAAAATTTGAGAAAAAATGAGAAGAACGTGGTTATTAAATATATGCCAGTAACAACGTGTTCAAAATAATTAGTGGTTGTATTGATTTAAACTTATTTTATTTGCACAGCATGATACGACCTCAGCATGTCGAACACTGAAATTTGAAGTGTAATTCAAAATGAAAAAAACTTACTACCGAAGTTACTGTCAATTTATTTTCTGCATAAGCGCATTTCGACAATTTATGTCTCTTCAGTGCAGATAAAATCTATACATTTGGAAGACCATAACTTCAAAGATGCATAAAAATGCTGATAGGGAACAAATAATGAAAAAAATGAATAAGGACACAGTAAAGAGCTTGATACAGTAATTAAATGGACACAATAAAAAGCTTGCCCCAGTAATGAGCTGCACACAAAGTGAGGAAAATGAAAATTAGTCCTTATGATTCCCTATATAGATCGGAAATGGTAGGAAGTATGTCAAATTGGTCAACGGTTAACATACTACTTAAACTATACGATGCAGGGAATCCAAAGAAAAAAATCCAATCAAAATCCGATGAAAAATAAAGACTTCACATATTTCGAAAAATTGCAATTTTAGCCCCTTTGTCCCCTTGTAGCTCGAAAACGCTAACAGCTACGCCAAATCCGTTGACATAATACTGAAAGCTTATATCAAGAGGAATCAAAGAAAAAATTCCCATCTAAATCCAATGAAAAATAACAATTTTAGGTAATCTGCGAATTTGCAATTTTGGCCTCGTTCGGCCCCTCATTGCTGGCAAAGCAAACGAGTTAACAAAAATCTAATAGTTGAACGCTACATTATTTTTTTATAACGAATCCTTTGAAAAAAAACTGCCTCAAAATCGGACTTAAAATGAAAAAAAAAACAACATTTTTTTAGTTGGGCCCCATTTATCTCGTGAGCGGTATCTGTTTGCATACACCAGATTGTCAGATTGTAAGTTTTCCCAGGAGCGCACCGAAGCAAACCCCATCAAAATCCAATAAATAATTAAGATTCTATAATAAAATATGTGAAAACACCCAATTTCCCCCTTTATGGCCCCTTTTTTCTAAAAAGGGCGGGGACAATGACCCGAAATCAAAACCTTAGTTTAAGCGTGCTCCAAGATACATCATACTAGAATTTGATAAAGATCCGTCCACCAGAAGCAAAGTTATGCTGTCCACAGACGCAGACGACGCCGACGCCATACCATTATACGACAGCAAAATTTTTGCGGTCGAATAAAAACATAAAGCAAAACGGATAAAACACACATTAATAAAACTCAGATCACCTTTTCTTTAAATACAATATAATACAATAGTATGCAGGCATGAGAGAGTTCACTAATAGAGTAAAAAAGTATTTTAGAGTAATAACAAGAGGGTAAGAAAAGAAAAAAAAGAGGAAAGACACAGAATTTTCGTCTGATTTTTTTTTGTGTTTGTGTGGATCATAAAAAACTAAACTCGACTTATAATACTACAAGAAATCTTTGGGATTTTTTTAATATTCAAAAACTACCTTAAATATTTCTTCATTTTCGTGGTTTGAAAGAGTTGCAGTACCACTAATTAAAAGCTCAAGATTCATCTCTGTTGTTTCGGGGTTGAATTACATAAGCCATTTTTGAGACTATTCATTCAGTGCATTCAAATCATAATCAATAACGTTTCGTGTTTGTGATTCATCATCACTTAAAAAGCTGAAGGAAGAGTCATCAGCAAATAGTCTTGTTAATAATATTAGTTTCTCAGCTATGTCATTTATATAAATAATGAACAATGAAGGACCAATAAAGGGCTACGCCAAGCGCAGCATAACACGACCGCAGAAAGTCGACCACTGAAAATTTGAACAAGTATAATTTAAAGTGGTACTAAAGATCTTGAAACAATAATAAGTTGGACACAATAAGGAGCTTGACCCAGTAATTAGCTGGACACAAACTAGCTAAAATAAAAATAAATTAGCTGGACACAAACTAGCTAAAATAAAAATAACCCCTTACGATTCCTTATATAGATTGGATATGATAAGAAATATGTCTAATTGGTCAACATTCCACTTGAACCTTACTATAAGAGTAATCCCAAGAAACGAACCTCATTAAAATCCGATATTTTTTTTACATATTTTGAAAATTTCAATTTTTGCCCCTTTGACCCCTTATAGCTCAGATACGCAAAATCTTTCGTCAAACTACCAAAGCTTACAACAACAGAAATCAAAAGAAGAAAATCGCATCGAAATCTGTTAAAAACAAAGATTTCGCTTACTTCGAAAATTGAAATTGTGGAGCCTTTGACTCCTTATAGCTCAGAAACGGTATGATCTACACCAAATCCGTTGACATTCTAATAAAAGCTTATATCAAGAGGAATCCAGAGAAAAAATCTCATCAAAATCCGATAAAAAATATAAATTTTAGGTAATCTGCAAATTTTTAATTTTGGCCTTATTCGGCCCCTTATAGCTGGGAAAGGCAACAAATTACTAAAATTCTAATAGTTAAGTGCTATGTTAATTTTTCATTAGGAATCTATTGAAAAAACTGCATCAAATCGTGCTAATAATAAATTTTTTTTTTAGATTAGCCACTTTTGGGCCCATTTATCTCGGGAATGGTACATGCTACGTGAAATCCGTTGACATACTCCAGTTTAAGAATTTCCTAAGGAGCACAATGAAAGAAACCCCATCAAAATCCAATAAATAATAAATATTCCACAGCCAAATATAAGTAAACACCGATATTGGCCCCTTTTGATCCTTTTTGGGTACGGGCTGGGCCACTAAACCTAAAACCTTCCTTTTGTGCCTAGGAACATTGTGTTAAGATTTCATCGGGATTGCTCAACTGAAACTTAAGTTATTTACCAAAAACTAAAGTGCTACAGACAACGACAGCGACGACAACGACGCCTGCGCCATACCTTAATATGACCTCAAATTTTTTTGCGGTCGTATAAAAACGGACCCTAGGGGCACACCGGCTTTGATAGAATGGAGAGTTGAAGAGGAGCTTTTAACAACAACTCTTTGATTATGCTGAAATAATTACTAAGCCATTTGTGCAAATTACAATTTTCAATTTATATAAAAGACCTCCATGCCAAACTTTGTCGAAAGCTTTAGAGAAGTCACAGAACACAAAGCAACTTAATTCCTTTTTTCTCCAATGAATTAAGAATACAGTTGTAAATTTCTGTAAGATTGTGCACAGTTGAATTTTGTCAAGAAACCGGATTAGAATTCATAGATAAGTGGTTGTATGAAAGTTTAAAACTACGACTTCTGATCAAACATTACTTTCAGTGCCCTGAATTACATATATCGGTTGTTTAAATATGATTTTAAATTTGCAGAGTAATTTAGGGGATAAAAATAGGATAAAATTCTGCAATATTATGTACTTTTAAAATCAACAACTATCCGACAAGGATTGGCATAAACAATATTTACGATTAAAAATAAAGAAAGTACACGGAAATATACTAATTTTGCTACAAAGGTATTTCTTTTTGGTCGTATTAAGAAAGATAAGCCATTGCTCATTATGTTATATCTGCATTAAAATTTTTAGCAACTCTTGTTGAAGTAAAATAATACACTGATTAGCAAATCTACACATTGAAACATGACGCTAGCTAAATATTTATTGGAAAAATAGATTATGTGCAATTTGCAGTTTAAATGAAATTTTGGGTCATTGTCAATATACTTTTCAATGTTATTTACAAAGCGAAGAATAAGTAATCCAAAAACTTTTACAACAGAGCAAACGTTATGAAATTTAAGCAAAGAAGTATATATTATGCTCCATCAGGCCAATACTGATCAATACTTTACAATACTCAACATTTACATATAAAGTAAGAATTGAATTACATATAAATAAAATTTTATTTCAAAGGTTATCTATTCAATGTGTAATAAAAACATGGTATTCATTTCAAATTAATTGTGCTGTGAATGATACACGGAACATAAACATAATTCTTTTTGTAATTATAAGTTAGCTATACTTAAAATATATATAAATTGACAAATACATCAAAATAATACTTATTAAAAAGAAAAAGTCTTTTAGATTTTACTGAATCAATTGTTCTAATATTTGTAGGATCGTAAAGATCATATAGATTAAGATTCAGTCTTGCTGTGGTGTTACTGTTATCCCCCACATATACCTTCAATGCTTGACAATATCAGGTAATTAGTCCTAAATGGCACTCCAAAGCCACAAAAATGTAGATTTGTCTCGGGTTTTTTATCTGCATTTTTGTGGCTTTGGTGTGTCATAATCATATACAGCAGACTTACGTCCAATACTGTAATATTTATCCACATTTGTATAAATGGTCTTATTCGGGAAGGGCGTCGACCTCGTCTTACTCTTGCTTGTCCGCAGTCATTGAGAGTCATCGAGAATATGACGGCTTGCCAAAAATGTTCTGTGTTGGGTTGTTTCCCTGATTCTGTCGTATGTTATACGGATTTTCCTTACTGGTCTCTCCGTTTGATCGATTCGGTCTTTTGCTTTACACTTGCAGCTAATACTGTTTGGCCATTCATATTTCGAAATTAGAATAGGCCACAACCAAACTGATAATCTCATTGGAAAATATTAAGGTTCCCTGCTGTAACGTATTAATAAATTTGAGTTTCTTGATATTCGGATTATTGGATTTGGTTTGTTTCCTTTGATTTATTCACTTTTTACCTTTTTGGGCCATTTAGGGCTTGCTATATTTAGTGAGGTTCTTCACTGTGTTGAAGACCGTACGGTGACTCCTAGATGCTTTTGACCTGGAGATGGTATGTTGTCTCCTTGACATTTATCCCATTTCCTTTTTTATCATGAGTACATGTAGTAATGTAGTTGAAAAGAGATGAAAAACATGAGAAAGTAAAAAGTTTCTTGTCAACCTCATCTGTATTAAAATTCAGCAATACTCTCTTGTAGTTGTACATATCTGGAGCAATAGGTATATGGTTAAGCATATGAAATGTGCAGTTTTTTCTGGGATAAATTTCCAAATGTTTACTGAAGCAGTGACACTATGATGGATAAATAAAATGAAAACTGGATTTGGTTGTCAGAAACGACAACTATCCTCTGCCTTTACATACCAAAACGTAATTGCCTTCATATAAGAAATATTTGCAATTCAGTTATTTAACTTAAACCAATTCAAACTGTGTGGTTATTATGTGGAATTCCAAAAATACCCTGTCCTTGAGAGTTCAAAAAAATTACCAAAATTGGAATCATGCGTTTTGCAATCCAATTACTGAAATGTCTTATTTGAATAAAATGTATTCATAAAATACTGATTCTATGTAAAATTCCAAAAATGCCCTGTCTTTGATAGTTTAGAAAAAATTGTCCAAAATTGGAACGAAAAGGTTCTGCACCCCTTTTATTGAAAAAAAACTGATTTGAATAAAATATCTTAAAAAATTGTGGTTTCATGGTAGAATTCTAAAAAATAATTGCGCTTTTAGAGTCTCAGGAAATTTTCGAAAATTGGAATAAAAACTTTTGCAATATAATTATTTAAATGATTTATTTTAATAAAATATATATAAAGCGATGGTTTCACGTAGAATTCCAAATACCCTGTTTTGGGGAGTTTCCGGAAATTTACCAAAATTGGAATCAAATATTTTGTAAATTTAATAGGTGAAAATGTTTGTCGTAATCAAACAAAAACTAAAAGTAATGTTGCGAAGAAGAACTAAAAAACTAAGCGGTCTTCGATACTTTCAGGAAATTTACCAAAATTGGAATCAGATATTATGGAAATCGGTTTAGTTCTGATAGTACTGCAACATTTGTGGTTTATATTTTGAATCGTATAAATTTGCAAAATTCGTTAAATAATTGCACCAATAACGATACCATTTAATATAAGAAATTATACCCCCACTCTATAGAGAGGGGGGTATACTGCATCCACCTTGTCCGTCCGTTCGTCCGTGCGTCCGAAAAAAAATTTTCGTCGCATTTTTCTCAGCTTCTGAAAGGGATTGATTCCAAAATTGGTATGCAACCTTTATATGGTTAGTTGTAAGGAACGTCCTATTTTGAGTCCTGTCCGATGTGTACCTGTTTGACAAAATGTGGACTTTGTCACGAAATGTAGTGAAAACATGAATTTTTTCGTCGCATTTTTCTCAGCTTCTATAAGAGGAATTGATTGTACAATTGGTATGCAGCCTCTATATGGTAAGTTGTAAGGAACGTCCTGGTTTGAGTCCTGTCGGACGTGTACTTCCTGTTTAACAAAATGTGGACTTTGTCACGAAATGTAGCGAAAACATGAATTTTTCGTCACATTTTTCTCAGCTTCTACGAGAGGGATTGATTTCAAAATTGGTATGCAGCCTTTATACAGTTAGTTATAAGGAATGTCCTATTTTGAATCCTATCGGATGCGTACTTCCTGTTTGGCGGAATGTGGACTTTGTTACGAATTTAATGAAAACATGAATTTTTCGTCGCATTTTTCTCAGCTTCTACAAGAGGGTTTGATTTCAAAATTTGTATGCAGCCTCTATATGGTTATTTGTAAGGAACGTCCTATTTTGAGTCCTGTCCGATGTGCACTTCCTGTTTGACAAAATGTGTACTTTGTCACGAAATGTAGTGAAAACATGAATTTTTTCGTCGCATTTTTCTCAGCTTCTACATATGGGATTGATTTCAAAAGTGGTATGCAGCCTCTATATGGTTAGTTGTAAGGAACGTTCTATTTTGAGTCATTTCCGACGTGTACTTCCTGTTTAACAAAATGTGGACTTTGTCACGAAATGTAGTGAAAACATGAATTTTTCGTCACATTTTCCTCAGCTTCTACAAGAGGGATTGATTTCAAAATTGGTATGCAGCCTTTATATGGTTAGCTATAAGGAACGTCCTATTTTGAGTCCTATCGGATGCGTACTTCCTGTTTGGCGGAATGTGGACTTTGTTACGAACTGTAGTGAAAACATGAATTTTTCGTCGCATTTTTCTCAGCTTCTACAAGAGGCATTGATTTCAAAATTGGTATGCAGCCTCTATATGGTTAGTTGTAAGGAACGTCCTATTTTGAGTCCTGTCCAATGTATACTTCCTGTTTGACGAAATGCGACTGTTAAGAAATGTAGTGAAAACATGAATTTTTCTTCACATTTTTCTCAGCTTCTACAAGAGGGATTGATTTTAAAATTGGTATGCAGCCTTTATATGATACGTTATAAGGAACATCCTATTTTGAGTCCTGTCGGATGCGTACTTCTAGTTTGGTGGAATGTGGACTTTGTTATGAACTGTAGTGAAAACATGAATTTTTGTCGCATTTTTTCTCAGCTTCTACAAGAGGGATTGATTTCAAAATTTGTATGCAACCTTTATATGATAAGTTGTAAGGAACGTCTAATTTTGAGTCATGTCAGATGCATACTTCCTGTTTGACGAAAATTGGACTTAATTACAAAATTTAGTGAAAACATGAATTATTTATCCAGGGGTCAATAAGTGGGGGTATACCTGGTTGCCATTCGGCGACAGCTCTTGCTTTATATCCTTAAAGAATTCAACTGATAGGCTGAAGAAATTCGAAAGGTAAAATGTATTAAATATAAAAGGATTAAAGATAACCCAAAAGATTTGTGGAAACAACTTAAAATTTTGGGTTATAGTACCAAACAAAAAGAAAATAGCAACATTGTTTTAAAGATAGATAATGAAAACAACCATGATCCATATAAAATGGCAAACCATTTTAATATTTTTTTTTACTACTGTGACTTCTACTCTTGTTTCAAAACTACCACCAGCACCTAAAGTTTTTCATTATTGTTCAAAACTTTTTGAGAATTTTTACAAAAAGGTGTTTAAAAATAATTCCTTCCTTGAACTTACACCTGTGAGCGAAGATTTTGTCTTTAAAGAATTAGAAAAATTAAATCCAAATAAAAGTACAGGATTAGATGATATTCCTCCCAGGTTCCTAAAAGATGGAGCATGTATTTTAAAAAAACCTATCACATTTTTGATAAATTTGTCTATTACCAGTGGTATTGTCCCAGATGACATGAAATCAGCTAGAGTATGCCCTATATATAAAAAGAATAGTAGATTAGATGTCGGAAATTATAGGCCAGTCAGTATTCTGGCTGTTATTTCGAAAATATTGAAAAAATCTGTTTATAATCAACTTGAAAATTACTTAGTTAAAAACGATTTGTTATATGATTTTCAGTCTGGTTTTAGATCTTCATACTCTACAGAAACATGTTTAGTATATATGTTTGATTATATTAAAACACAGTCATCTAAGGGACTTTATACTGGTATGATAATGCTCGACTTGCAGAAAGCATTCGATACCGTTGACCATTCAGTATTATGTAATAAACTTAAAATTATGGGTATAAAATCCACGAAATGGTATCAGTCATATTTAACAGAAAGAAAACAAAAAGTTAAAGTAAACGGGGTTGAATTTTCAAACAGTTACTTGTGGGGTTCCACAAGGTAGTATATTAGGTCCCCTTTATTTCTTTGTTATGTAAATGATATGTCCACTAGCATTGGGTCTGACTGTAAATTGTTATTATATGCAGATGATAGCACAATACTGTACTCTCACAGGAACCCGGAATATATATATAAAAAAAACTTGGAAAGGAACTCCAGTCTTGCAGTCAGTGGCTAATTGACAATAAGCTATCCCTGCATCTTGGGAAAACTGAATGTATTTTGTTTGGTTCTAGGCGTAAACTTGCAAAAATTGATCATTTTCAAGTTACTTGTAACAATTATACTATTTCAGCTCAAAAAAATGTGAAATACTTGGGTTTAGCTATAGACGAATTTTTGTCGGGAGAATCGATTGTTGAAAATATACTACAAAAAGTAAATGCAAGACTGAAGTTCCTTTACAGACATGCGCGATGTCTTTCGATAGAATCTAGAAAAACGTTATACGTACCATTAGTACAATGTCACTTTGACTATGCATGTTCAGCATGGTACTCTGGTCTGGGTAAAAAGTTAAAAAATAAATTACAAGTTTTTCAAAATAAAGCAGTCAGATTTATCAAAGATATGGGAAATAGTTCAGTAAATTTTGAAATTTTGAACAGTATTGATTTTCTAAATGTTGAAAATAGAGTTAAACAGCTGAGACTAAATCATGTACATAAGATTTACTATAATAAAAGTCCGTACTACATGCATAAAAATTTCACAAAAATTAAAGATTGTCATACACATTTCACAAGATCAAGTGAATATAATTTCTTTATACCATCTGCTAAAGGACAACAGATTTTAATATTTTATCATAACGCCATAAAAGACTGGAATATGTTGCCAAATAATTTGAAAAATGTTAAAAATATCCATTCGTTTAAATTGGGGGTGAAAAATTATCTGTCCAATAAAGAAAGTAGCGACTTCAATAGTTCTTATATTTTTTATTGAACCATAAGTTGTCTTTTAAAAGTAAATATATTTTAGTGGCTTATTTTAAATTATATTGCTATATTTTTATAACCTGTCAAAGTCATGAAGTCTTATTTGTTTTTTTAGTATAAAATAGATGTTTTAAGAATGTCACAAAATGGACCCCATTGGAAATAAGCCATATGGCTTTTATGGGCTATCCAGATCATATGTCAACACATTTTAAAAATATTATATATTGTTACATTTTTAATATGCATGCAGTATATTGTTATTTAACTTTGATGTAATGCTGTTGTCTTTATGTTGATATTTGATCAAATAAATCTATCTATAATCTATCTATCTATTAGACTAGCCAAACTATCATACCCTAGTAGTCTGAGTAATGTAAAGGTAAAGGTAATTGTTCACATATAAAAAAAAACGAGACTAAACATTACTCTGAAGCGGGACAAAACATAATCAAATATTACTTAAAATAGAAATTTGTTTACATTTTTATCAATCGGCCTAAACATTATTCAACTGGACTAAAATCATACGCGAAACCGTTGGCCGAGAACTCAGCTCACTACAAGTGATTATATACAAATATTTGAACAATAACCAATAGCCATTCCAAGTTAAAAAGCTAGTTACTCACTTTAAAATTGATGACGTTTTCATATAAATGACAGTGAAACATGACGTTTTAATACAAATGAACAAGAATATCTATTGGCTCATACCATTCAACACTGATTTGACACTTTTCATAAAGAACTTCCGGGGAAAATCCCAGAAAAGGGGGGACTTAACATATATTTGGTACGTATATGCGGACAGCAAAATTCAAACCTACCCTAAAGCGTAGTAAAATGAGTTAGATGAAACTGACAATATAATGGACCAGAAAAACGACACAAAACGATTAATGTAAACAATATTTTATTCAGTAAAAAAAGTATACATACAATATAATACACACAAAAGGATAGTGGAAAACAAAAGCTTAAGCACTTATACAAATTCCTTTCCTAAGAAGAATTAATTAAACAAATTATACAAGATGTAAAAAATGGTTACACTAATTATAATAGGAAAAAGAAGGGAAAGTCAACTTATTTTACTTAGTTTTATCCCTTCCATACCTTATATTTCTAAACCTTTCAAAACAAAAATATTGATAATCCATACTCCATTATCAGGCGATCAAGCATCACAATATAGATTATGAGGGCAGATATGTTACACAAGCAACAATAACACGTATTAACGTTCAAGTAACTAAAGTACGAATCTTTTAGATTTAAGTATAAAGTCTTTTAATAAAAGAAAAATTTGAAGGTTTTCGTTTTCGGATATATTCGGATTACCAATTAGGAGATTTTGGATATTTTGTTGTCTACAAATATTTGTAAACATAACTCTTTTTAAAACATCATACAGTGGATATTTAAAGAAAAAATGTTCAGACGATTCGATCTGTCTACACATACAGAAAGGATCAGCTTCGAGGTTTCTTTTAATCAGATGGTCTTTTAATGAACTACTCTCGGTACGTAATCTAGCGTGAAGGATTTGCCCGAGTCTACACCACCATAAAAATATGAAGGAACTTTTAATTAGTTCTCTTTTGGAGGTATTGTTTAAGATTTTAAACTGAACTATCGTTTTTAATGATACTCGGAAGATCGTTCGATAATTTAATAGGTGATGGCAAAAAGCTATTAAGCTGAAAGTTTGTACGTGCAGGAACAGGCATGATATTTTCTGCACTAATGAATATCATGAAAACGATTTGGAACTAGACTTGAAAGATATTGCGGAGTGTTGTTATGAACCATCTTATGAAAAAGAATTAGTATATGATTTTTACGTAGAGTTTCGAAATTCTCACACCCGCATTCACGATACAAAAGATTTAAACTAGTCAACTTTGTCGCTCCGGTTACAACTCTAGCAGCGTCGCAATTTAATTGCTGGAGTTTAATTTTCAAATATTTTAGACAATTATCCCGTACGACATCTGCGTATTCCATCAATGATCTAATATAACTAAAATACATACTTTGAAGTGAACGTCTAATTCAAACTTTAATTTACTAATAATATTTAACCTGGAACTTGTCTTTGAAATAAATTCGTTTACATGCGGAATCCAGCTCCCATCACTTGAGAAAATTAATCCAAGATGTTTATGAGTATCGACATTTTTAATTTGGACACCGTTCATTTTTAAAGGATGACCTTGTTCTTCACACTTATGTGATACAATCATTTAAAATTTACTAACCATTTTTTAGACCAAGCGTGATTTTTTTTCCAAATCATCATTTAATAGATTGCAATTACAGTTGGGTGCAGTCATAACCTCTCACAAAGTTAACTTAGAACTGTTCTAATGACTGCTCTTAGTTAACTTACAAATGTTCTAGAACAGTTCTAGACCTGCTCTAGAAAAAAGTTCTAAAAGCAGTCATTGTCGAGAACTGTTCTAAAAGCAGTCATTTTCAAGAACTGTTCTAAAAGCAGTCATAGAGTAGAACTGTTCTAAAAGCAGTCATCGAGTAGAACTGTTCTAAAAACGGTCATAACCTGTTCTAAAAGCAGTCATGGTCTTCCGTATGACTGCTTTTAGAACTGTTCTAATACATCGGCAAACGAATACCGAAGCAAGAACTAGAAAATGACCGTTTTTATGACCACTTTTAGAACTGTTCTGTCTCATGACCACTTTTAGAACTGCTCTATTTTATGACTGCTTTTAGAACTGTTCTAAGTTAACTTAGAAAATGACCGTTTCTACAACTGTTCTACGTCTGCTCTAAGTTAACTTCAAGTTAACTTAGAATTGTTTCTAAGATAACTTGGAGTTAACTTGGATGAGAGGTTATGACTGCACCCAACTGTACCAGTGGATTTTCTACTATTGCATATATGCTAGTGTCATCGACGAAAAGTTTAATAGAACAATTAACCTCTTATACAATGTCGTTTATAAATTAAGAAAAAGTAAAGGGCCAAGAATAGAACCTTGAGGTACACCAGTGTTAATATTGCTCTTTCCCATTTATTGCAAATCTTTGTTTTCTATTTGATAAATAATCTTTTAGCCATAACAAAAGGTCCCAAGAATGCCCATCTTTCTTAAGTTTAAATAAGATGCCTTTGTGCCACATCCGGTCAAAGGCCTTACTTATGTCAAAAAATATAATTCGAATTTCCTTTCCCTCGTCTAACGCTTTACTAAATACATGCACAAGATATAGCAATTGGTTCCTTGTCGAATCGTTCATGGTAAAAGCAGACTGGTGTTCGCTAATTAGATCCATTGCAAAGTTGAAATATATTTGTAAATGCATTTTTCAAATGATTTACTTAAAATAGAAAGTAAGGAAATTGGACAATAATTTTCTACAACATTTCTAATATCGTTTTTATGTACCGGTATAAGTTTCGCTAATTTCCAGACCGCAGGAAAATACTTTAATTTCCGATAAACTTAGATTGAAAATACGGCATAAATGGGGGCACTTCAGTATTTCAGCAGTCACGTAATTTGACAGAGTACGAAAGTAGTACAAAATAGAACTGGAGCATTTAAAAAATTTTTTTTCGATGTGTTGTGAAGATTTTATTTATTCCATTTTTTTTATGTGTGGTAAATTGAAGTGTGTACTACACATTTGGTGAGTAATTTTGCTTGTAAAACTGCAGACAGAAAAATAGTCAGCAAAATACCTACTCCACCGTGTAAGCATTTCCAGGTTGTGGTAAATGCCAATGTTTTGACCGGAAGTTTTGAACAGATGAGGATTCTCTTATTTGGTACGCAACATCTATGTAAAACGGCTTAAATTTATTCGCAAGACATCACACTATTAGATGAAATGCATGATACCAACAGGAAAATTCATTTCAGTCAATTATTATTTTTTTATTTACTATGGAAGTCTATGGACATAGATATACTAGTGTGCCTTCTGAAGGGATATTATGGGTAAGTGTACAAGGGGTGTTTCTATGGTTACAGTAAGGGATGCTGGGTCCATTTATGTCAGCCATCTTTAAGGAGCTATTAGCACATTTTTAACCCAAATTTAGCATTTGCTTTATAAAAAGATTGCAGGAAATGCCAAACTTAGCCGCATTACCTGATTTGGCTATGTCAGACACTTTAGCCATCGAACTTATGGAAAAACTTATGAAAAAAACAATAAGTACTGTAAATAAAGATAGTATATTATATACAGGAAGACATGACAAATATGGATATGGAGTAATAGATGTTAAATTTCCAGGAATGTCGCGTTATAGTCCTATGCAAGTCCACAGACTACGATACTTAATACATGTCCATTTATTAAAATTGACACCAGCTGACTTTCATGTTTCACATTTGTGTCATAAAAAAGACTGTATAAATATAGAACATTTAATATTTGAACCGTCATATGTAAATAATTCCAGGCAAAATTGTTACGCAGAAAACAGGTGTACTAAAAGTCACGTACCATATCCAGATTGCATTATTTAAAGTTTCCTCATTTTCATTTGGAACGACTTTGTCTTTTTCGAAATAAGACTAGAATGGACATGTGCAACTGACATTTCGGGATCAAGAATGTTCTTTTTGTAAGTACGGGTTGTGTCTTTAACTGAATTCTCCTGCATATCATAGCGCTCGTGTCTCAAAAAAGATTGTCTTTGTATTCCCTTGATTTTTTTTTCTCTCCTTATGAAACTGAATTTTGTCCTGTATTCGTTTTAGTTGTCTCTTGACCAGTTTACGGTTATCAACACCTGCACAGGTCTACAGCTTTACAGCGTTTGAGGATGGATTTGTCCAGACCACTGTTGCGTATGTGGACGGCACCATGAATTCTTCCAGGAAGAGTTACTGTCCAGTTTGAAAACTTAGGGTTAGTCTTAGTTAGAGTTCTGTTGACACTTTCGTTCTTCTCTGTGTTTGTATTCAGACGTGTTTTCATGAAGGAGTTTGGTCCAAGTCTTAATCGAATACATTCATGCAGCTTTGAGAGATTACTTTCTGTAGGGTTATGTTTTGTTCCACTGGGTAAAAATTTAGCCTTCCATGCCTTCCTTCTGAGACCGGAACACACAAATGAATGTTTGTCACAAAGTCTACCACATTCACCAGTTACACATTGCAAGAGATTGTCACCTGTATAGATTAGTTTGCGAATAATTTTTGATAGATCCCCACCGAAATGTTCATTATTATGTGCTTATTTTACTTCTGCACTACACCGACGAGCCACCTCAATAATAAATCTTTTTCGAATTCTTTCCTTCTCCATTTTGTTTCGACCGGAAAACATTTGCGTACTGAACTCAATGTTCTTTACTATTTTCCGATGAGATTCAGACAAATGTCTTGTACATCTTAAATTTTCTACCCGAACATCATTGTGAGATTTCTGCCCTCTTGCATATCCATCACTTGCAGCTGAATCCCAATTTGATGTGAATTGTCCAACTACTATGGGAATGTTATCTGTACCAATTTTGCGGGCCAGTCTCTCTGCTGATCTACCTTCGTTTTCAATTACTTTATTTCGATTTAAATTAGCAGTACATTTTCCAGGATGGTTTAGACATTTTGTCTTCAATAATTTTCCCTTATTGCAAAGCATATTGTCAATGTTAAGTCCAATTTTTTCTTTTCCAGGAGTTTCATTTTCAGTTAAAGTGTAGATGCTTTGTGTTTCTGGCTGGAATGGTGTTTTCCCAACTTCACTGTCAAGACGGTTGTTATATCGAGCATCACCTGACACGGATATAGGATGGGACTTGTCAAAACCACGTAATTCATTTAGCTCAGTTAACTAACTTTTCTCTACGTTGTTGCATGTCAGCCTCGTTCAATTTTTCAATAGTGTCACTAACTATTATGCCAGCATGATGCATGCTACTGCATTAGGGGACAAGTATTCCTGCAGACAAAAATATAGTTCGAAGGCCTTCGGTACCTAGTGGTAAACTCTGTAAGCCTACATGTATGCCAAGATTAACAGTAGAATATTTTGGTCCCTTTTTAGTCTCTTTTTGGCTTTCTATGTACAGTTTGATTTTGTGTCCAACAAAGTTACATGAGGCACACTTAAGACCAGATCTCCATGAAAATCCCCACTTTTGTGTTACATCAGGGTTATAACTGAACTGAATATTGCATGTAGGATTACATTCAAAATGTTCTTTATAAAAGTCACTAAACATCTCAAGCAATTTTCCACAGTGTAAGATCTTGTAACCAGAAATGTCAATGTCATCATCATCCTGTTTTTCAGGTTCATCAAATGGTGCATCTTCAACTGGCCTAAGGAGCCTCAAGTTTCCAGGATTCCCCTCTGAATCTGTCACCCGATAAGAACTGTCATCTGTAGATGTCCGAACAACCTTTTTGAACAGAGATTTTGGTAAGCGTCTTGATGAATGTGGACCATTAGAACTTTCCGCTTGACTTCGGGCACTATGATAAGGGTGTCCAACTTCAAAACCAGACTGATTTTTTTGGGTCTTTCTTTTTTTGCGTAACTTAAAATTATGTCTGATCTATCCTCTTACTTAGGTTTGTAAATTAAAAGGTTCATTTTCTTAATTTCTCTCATAATTAAAGAAATTAAAGGAACCATAAATGTAACTTTATTGTTTTTCTAAAGGCCGACCACTTGTTTTCATATCAGTATTACCAATAGTTGGAAAATCCATTATCATTATGGACCAGTATATCAAGAGACTCATAAATTGTGCTCTCTTTACACACCAAATTCACCTCCAATTGAATTTCATAAAATAGTAAAAAAGAAGAAAAACTAAACCTGAAATTGCTAAATTCTGATGCATCCAGACAAAAAATTGGCAAAAATCCAAGGTTTCAATAAAACATTATATTTTAGTTTTCTCATGTACATTAGTCTCCATAAGTCTGTTTTTGTTATGTTATCTCAGATCTGTCCTCTTTTATATGATAAAAAGTAGCTTTCTTATTTGACAATATTTTGCATATTCAACAAGTAGTTTGAAATTTCCCTGTTAGTGGTACTAGCAGTTTTTTTTCAATTATCTCCCCTTATTTGGACAGATTTTTCTATCCTGTTGATCACAAATTGTTTGTATGGTATAACTTATTTTGAAAAAATGTTCAAACCATATAAGGGAAACATTCAGGGTACACTTAAGGGGGCAATTCAGTTGTTTCAGCAATCACGTGACAAAGTACGAAAGTAGTACAAAATAGAACTGGAGCATTTTTTAAAAAAAATTTTTGGATGAGTTGTGAAGATTTTATTTTTTCCATTTTTTTTTGTGTGTGGTAAATTGAAGTGTGTACTACACATTTGGTGAGTAATTTTGCTTGTAAAACTGCAGACAGAAAAATAGCAAAATTCCTACTGCACTGTGTAAGCATTTCCAGGTTTTGGTAAATGCCAATGTTTTGACCGGAAGTTTTGAACAGCTGAGAATTCTCTTATTTGGTACGCAACATCTATGTAAAACGGGTTAAATTTAATTCGCAAGACATCACACTATTAGATGAAATGCATGATACCAACAGGAAAATTCATTTCAGTCAGTTATTAATTTTTTATTTACTATGGAAGTCTATGGACATAGAAATACTGGTGTGCCTTCTAAGGGTCTAGCCAAAATATCATTAGCAGCTTCTAATAATCTAGCACTGATTGGATCTTGACCAGACGCCTTTGTTGTATTCATCATTAACTTCATATTTCTGAAGAATTAATATGATCGAGACTACGAAGTGGATGTGAATCGTTTTATTGTCATCGTTAATATTAGATTGTGCGGCAAAAAAGGAACATATTAAAAGCCTCGGCTTTCTCAAATTCAAGTTCTACACACACACACACACACACACACACACACACACACACACACACACAAAAAAAAAAAAAAAAAAAAAAAAAAAAAAAAAAAAAAAAACGATTAAAAGCGCCTCGGCTTTCTCAAATTCGAGTTCTACAAAAACGTTGTGTGTTATGAAATCAACATTTTGTTATGATATGTAAGATCGTTGTCAAAGTGTACATCAATTGTTTGGATTTAAGATGTGTACATTAAGTATGTAGCAAATCGATAGGTTGACCTGTTTGACACGACAGATTTTTGAAAAAGAAAAATGGACTAATAATATATATTTACTAATTATACTAGACTGATTCAGGTTATATTAATTTTGTAGATGTTCAATTTGAAATTTTATCATCTACTGAGTAAGTATATCATAGTACTGGGTATCTATGATCCGATTGCTTAGAAAGTTTATCGACTGTTTGGGTATAGCCAAATTGCTAAGATGTTTTTACATATTAAAGTCAAATACATTATTTTTGAATTTAACTGACATGTTTTAAACCACATAAGTATAATCAATCAATATTAAACAATATCAGAATCAAATTCATTTTTGTTAATAAAAATCTGTACTAAGTTCAAGTGACACTAATTCGGATAATTATATATCATCATATATCCAGTTGATACATTTTATTATTGTCTGCACTATACATAATTTGTTACAGTTCATTTCATAAATAGTTTAATAAAAGCAGACAAAATATATAGTTTATTACAATGACAACGTTTGAAAGTACTGACAAGTTTGGAAAGAAGCCGGGATGATTAAATCATGGGCTGAGGATCAACAATGCTAGCTGATGGTTGGTTGAGCATATTAGATCCATGCATCACAATTTGTACGTAAAGAATGTGCTTGTCGTTTCGTGCTTATGGCTGAGAATTAACTAGAATCAATCTAGACAAAGTGGCACATGCATAGTTCTACTTATAATTAATTAGTGTCAACTGACAGTTACGAGTTAATCAAAAACATTTAATATACCATCAAATCATTGATATGATAAAGGGCTACGCCGAGCACAACATGATACGACCGCATCATTTCCATCACTGAAATTAAAACATAGGTGCGACTTAAAATGAACGTGGACACAGTAAAAGGGCTTCACTTAGTAATTTAAAAACAAAGTACCGAAACTGTTAATTTAGTTTCTGCACATGTGCATTTCGTCAGCTTATGTCTCTTCAGTGCAGATCAAATTAAAGCATTTTGGAAATCCATGTACCGAAATATGTGCAAAAGCTGAGAGAGAACATATAACCAATAAGATCTAAATAGAAAAGCCAAAGTCAGCAAAGGACAGAGCTATGCGAGAGGGAGATACTACTTAGTTTTTTAACAAGTTTTTGTTACATTTAGATATTGCAAGATCCCAAATTAAATCGGGTTTCGGGCCAGCACCGAAGTACTGGCTACTAGGTTGGTGAATACCCTCGGGGACTAACAGTCCACCAGCAGAGGCATCGGTCCAGTGGTGATAAATAACAAAGTACCGAAATTTCTGTTAATTCAATTTCTGCAAATTGAAACAATAAAGAGTTTGACGAAATGATTACCTGGACACAAACTAGGGAAAATAAAAAAAAAATAAGCCCCTTTGATCCCTTATTGATTGGAAACGGTAACAGCTAACCAAAATTTGTTGAATACCAACTAATGTAAGTGAAACCGAACTTTGAGTCAAAAACGAATAATCCAAGGACAATGGCAACATCGAATAAACAAAGTTGTTCATGAGTACGGCACAGAAAAGAAAAATGAAGACACACACACACATACAAAGATGAATAACACAGACTACCGAAAAATTATGTATGAGATCAGCATACCGGTAGAGTAAGCATCGTCTGCTTCTTATAAGGCATCCACAAAGTTTAGCATGCCAACTCTGGTATTAAAGTCAAATTCTTGTAGATTAATACAACTGTAAAGAGAAGGATCTGTTGTCATCTGGGAAACAAATATTGACACAGCGGTCCACAAGATTCTGATCATGATGTCGACTAGTGATGATTTCAAGTTTTAAGTAATATACCCTTACCAAATTAGCCTATTTGTAAGCAAACGAGCTCTATATTCATTGTATCGACCACAAGCCCTTGCATAACGAATGAGTTTGGAGACGTAAACTCCATATGCTGGCGCTTTTGGAATGTTGCTATAAAGAAATGGAAAGCTGACTACTAGATAATTGAATTCATCGCGTTTGTCATACAGCTTAGTTTGTAGTGTATAAACTAGGTGTATGACATCTTACATAAAGAGAAATCCCATTGACATCTGAAAAAAACATAAAATTTCAGTTTTTTTTATTTCAACAAAGGCAGTTTTGATTTGGTTTGGCCCTTATAGCCCAGAAATGGAAAGATATATGTTAAATCTGTCACCATATTACTTAAACCTTAAGTTAACAGGAACTCCATGAAAAAATCACATCAAATTTGATGAAAAATAAAGATTTCACAAAGATTTAAAAATTACAATTTTGGCCCCTTTGATCAAGGTCACGAGGTAAAAAATTCTACTACTGTTTGAAATATCTTGCCTTTCAAACACATGCAATAGGAAAACATATACAAAATATGAAAGCTATATCACTTACCATTCAAAAGATATACCCAATGTTACAGATTAACAGACAGACAAACAGACGGACAGTCAAAAAAACTATATGAACCCTGAATCTTCAATTCTCACGGGCAAAAAAGAAAGAATATACACCCCTTTATAAAGAAAGGAAATGGGGTAAATGTCAAAGAGACAACATAACATCTCATGGTTAAAACGACCAAAAACAAAGCATGTAGGTGTCAGCGTACGGTCGTCAACACAGTGAGGAACCTCACACCGTATAGCAAGCCTTAAATGGCCCAAAGTAAAAACCGTTAATAAACCAATTGAAACAAACCATGTCGTAATCCCGAATTTTAAGAAAATAAAATCTTATAAGAGGAAAAGGACAAGCCAATGACTAACAATGATCAAACAAGAAAAAAGTCCAACTTATCAACTTTACAATGAAGTACATAAAACATCAAGACAATACACACGGGTACTGCCCTTACAAATGCTCGCAGTTACTGACAGCTAGCTTAGGACATAATTTCTGTTTACTATGATACCAAATTACAAAAAACAGTATAACAGTAAACACCTACAATTGCCGGGAACTTCAATCACATGCCACAATTTACAAACAAACTGCACTAGAAAAACAATAATCAAAACAGGAGACAAACATAAATAACGATATGGACTCGGGATAGCAGGACTTGGTACCGGCATTAGCAAAAGCCAGTGGTAGGGTTAAACCGGTTTATGGGTACCCAAACCTCCGCTTTCTCTATCCCGTTTCCGTATAGTATAATAAACATGAGAATAAACCCAAAACAGGTAGACTACTAACTCAATGACCACTATCTTGGAAAAGAAAAGCATATGACAAACGTAATTTGGAAAAATGGGTCAAAGAGTGCTCGCCGCTCAACTGCCGGCTAGCTAAAGGAACCTAGTCTGCTGGTAAAATACTGATCAAGCCTACTAACATATGAAACTTCGATTGAAATGCTTCTAAAAAGATCTAGTATAAAAATATCATCCATTATGAAAGAAGAACATAACATTATGCAATTTAAAATACTGCAAATAAGAAAAAAATGTTTAATTTAGTTACAGAGTAAAGCATTTAGGAGCTGATCGTTATTTTTGTAAATAAAAACCAGAAATATACATGTAGATTAAACAACAATGCTGTATTTATATCCTTTATGAATAAATTTGTTCAACGGGTCAATATAGGTTTGAAAGGACACTTTTTGAATTTATGCGCTTTGTAAATGATATTTCCATAGAAATCTGGATGTGAAACACCCTGTTGTATAAGAGCTCTACATGTAATTACTGTTCACAATTTATCAAAGGGAATTAAAGTGAATGACCCAAGCAATAGGTAATTGACAAAGTCCTCGATTGAAAACATGTCTTTATATATACATTTGAGAGAAAAGCTACAAGAGTTGTAAAAAAGCTGAGTAAATGTTTGAAAGAGCACACTTCATATTAAACTTATACAAGCCATGGTTAGCAATCAACCTTTCACTAACACATGGAAACAAAATTTCAAAACAACAGTTTTCTTAAGTATATACAGATACGATGTTACCCATCCACAACAAAGTGACACTTAAACCCTTATAATACTCTTGTCCTTAACAATGAAGGAATATGGAGTAAATGCATATGAGACAAAGTCTCTACAAATACATGGTAATAATAAGCAATGGAACAACGCTTTTATCGTCGTTCTTTATCTTGAAGTCACCATGAGGCCTTTAACAATGAGCTTTACTCACACCTCATAGCAAGTTTAAGACAGCACCTAGCACCGATTTGAGAGGAATTCCTTGCTAATTGTCTTTTATAACAATGAGTGGTCAGGATCAAGAATTAATACTAATTTCGAAGGAATGACATGTTCTCCATCAACTATACATTTTGTATTCATTTTGATTATTGTGTATTTGTTGATGACAGTCCTTTTTTGGACTTAATAATCAATAAAGTATTTGATTTTATTTTGATCAACTTTGAAAAATTGATTGCTCCCATTTATACATATACATATTTCTATCCAAACAATATTAATAAACACTCGAACAGTAAAGTGAACCGTGCAGAATAGATACAGTTTTTTTTTTTGTGTCGCCTGCTTTATTGTTTCAATTTGCATACTATCCGTCATCTTACGTCATCTTACGTCGTCGTCCTGCGTCGTCGTCGTCCTCTGTCGTCCCGACAGTTTTTGAATCTACAACTCCTTCAAAACCACTGGTCCGATTTCTACCAAACTTTCAGGATATTTTGTTTAACTGGTGTAGTTGTGCATCTGATACTCAAAATTTTGATTTTGCAGATTTTAGAGGTTAATAGAGCCAAAACTGCTCATTTGTGAGTCTGTTGGTTTTGAATCCTCAACTCCTTCAAAACTGCTGGTCAGATTCTGACAAAACTTTCAGGATAAGTTGTTCACCGGGTGTAGTTGTGCACCTGATACTTAGAATTTTGATTTTACAGATTTTAGAGGTTCACAGAGCCAAAATTGCTCATTTGTGAGTCCGTCTGTTTTGAATCCGCAACTCCTTCAAAACTGCCAGTCCGATTCCATCAAAACTTTCAGGATAGATTGTTCACCTGATGTAGTTGTGCACCTTTATATATAGAATTTTGATTTTACAGATTTTAGAGGTTCACAGAGCCAAATGCTCATTTGATAATCTTGTTTGTTAACCCCCAATTCCATCACAACTATAATGGAATAAAAAAGATAACAGGAAACACCTACAATGGCAGAAAAACA
>MJUU01058019.1:6377-24925 GCA_002080025.1 Modiolus philippinarum
ACGCAAGGTAAAATTTTCATGTCAGACAAGTCTGACTATCGGGCTGGTGATTACCCTCGGGGACCTCTGGTCCACCAGCAGTGGCATCGGCCCAATGGTTCAAAATACAAAAAAAATGCCGAAGTTGCATAAAAAACAGTTAATTTCGTTATTCTGTACACGTGTTTCAAGGAGTAACTTCTCATCAGCAGCATTAAAATCAAATAGAATGGAAAGCCATAATCCAAAAGTTCTAATAAAAGAAGTACTCATTACCAAATAAATCGAAATAGGAAGCCAAATACAGTACCAAGGACATCTTCCGAGTGCCATACACGGAATAAAGCCTCGGTAGTGTTAAGGGGTTAGAATTTTGATAAAAACAGTAAATTTCTATAACACGCAAGGTAAAATTTTCATGTCAGACAAGTCTGACTATCGGGCTGGTGATTACCCTCGGGGACCTCTGGTCCACCAGCAGTGGCATCGGCCGTGCGCGGTCCCGGCTGAAGAATAGGCCCGCAGCATCCTCTGAGCTTGGAGTATGAGCCATCCTAATAGAGGACCCCGAGGGAACCCCGGGATATAGAAATAGGACCCAGTATCTCCGGCTTGCGGGGTGTGACCCCTCCTAAACGGAGGCTGACCCCGAGGGTCCCGGGATATAGAAATAGGACCCATTCCGTGGTTGTGCGGGATTAATAAATACACAACCCATCTTTCGGATGGGATGTAAACTCAGGTCCACGTGTTGGAAGAAATTCCACGCTTCCTGCACGTTAAAGAACCCTTGTAGCAAGCTCTTTTTGGGGTGGTCCGTAGGTGATCGGCTACAAGGCTAAATTCCCCGCCCTTGACGATTTCACCCTACTTTTCCAGTGGCAGTCAGAATTTCCCGTCCCATGGCCCTTTCCATACCCCAAAGTGATTATTTATCAACAAACTTGTTCTCGTCTTGATAAAGCTGAAATATTGCTGAGTAGACGTTAAACAATAATCAATCAACCAATGGTTCAAAATACAAAAAAATACCGAAGTTGCATAAAAAACAGTTAATTTCGTTATGCTGTACACGTGTTTCAAGGAGTAACCTCTCATCAGCAGCATTAAAATCAAATAGAATGGAAAGCCATAATCCAAAAGTTCTAAATTACCAAATAAATCGAAATAGGAAGCCAAATACAGTACCAAGGACATCTACCGAGTGCCATACACGGAATGAAGCCTCGGTAATTTTAAGGGGTTAGAATTTTGATAAAAACAGTAAATTTCTATAACACGCAAGGTAAAATTTTCATGTCAGACATGTCTGACTATCGGGCTGGTGATTATTCTCGGGGACATCTGGTCCACCAGCAGTGGCATCATTAGAAGATCATACTACAGTAAAGGACCAAATTATTGCATCCACGTAGATGGCTACGACAAACTGAAGCCAAATGGCATTGCAATACACGGGTTTGTTGACGGATTTTCCAGGAAAATTCTTTGGTTGGTCGCAAGTCAAACCAATAATAATCCACAACATGTTGCTAGAAATTTTGTAGAGCACATAAAAAGGTACAAACGTGTAACAAGAATGGTCCGAACGGATGCAGGAACTGAAAATGTTTTAATCCATAGAATACAGATGGCGTTACGTATGCATCACAATGATCGAATGGCGGCAGAAAACAGCGTAACTATCGGCAGGTCAACTGCAAATCAACGGATCAAAATGCTGTGGAGTTTTTTGATGCCCAGCTTTACAATGTTTTGGAGAAACATTTTCAACAATCTAATTGATGAGAGAAAATTAAACAATGCAGACTTCTTTCACTTGGAGTGCCTACGTCTTTGTTTTTTACCCATAATACAAGATCATCTTAATCAATTCAAGGAGACTTGGAACACACACAGAATTCGTACACAAAGGCAGGATGGACAGTTTTACGGTATTCCAGATGTCCTTTTCCATCAACCAATCATTTACGGACAATTTGACCAATCGTTTGGTCTTCCCTGCGAGGAAAGGGCACTGAACCATATTTTAGACATACATACCGACCAACATCGTCCACGAGGCACATCCATGGAGTTTAGGCAGTTGGTATCAGCAATTACGAGATTACGAACTGAAAACTTTGATATGATCAAAACGCCTGATGAAGGTAAAAGATTATTATGCAGTCTATTACCTTTGCTGTTGGAATTCATATAAACTCGATGATAATAACAAAAACAATACATGAAACCGTTAATTTGTAAATATATATTCTGCCACTTATGACTGTTTTTACATGGCTTTAGGCAATTTTTTTTAGTGTTGGTAAACTAATCTTTTTTAAACTGTAAGAAAAGGAAGGGAAACGGGAAATGTGTCAAAGAGACAACGACCCTAAGGGGAGCAATAACAACTCAAAGCCACCATAAGATCTTCAATGAACGGTGAGGAAACCCCACACCCAACGGTAGGTCGGAGTTGGCCCCTAAATCAAAGAGTAATCAAGTTCAGCGAAATAAGCATCTTCCTAGACTCCGATAGACATAAAGTGAACTAACTAGAAAACAAACAAGACACACAAAGGCTTAATAAATTTCCTGACTTAGGACAGGCGCAAACCTGCTGCGGCGGGGTTAAACTAGTTTTTGGATTTGATTTGTAAGAAGAAAAATACATGTTGGTTAATAAAGTATTTGGTAGTTCTGAATCTTATTACGATTTAGCCAAATAAATTTTGTCGTGCAGTTTTCCAATTTCAATAGCTGCTGTGAAAGTCGTGATTCAGATGAAAAAAATGTAGTCATGTTTAAAAAAAACAAAAAAAACTAGCTTTGCAATTGCAAGCAATAGCCGATGTCACCCCAGACCCCCAATTCGATGATTCCATCTTATTCGCAGCCTCAAAATCTACCCTGAAATCAATTTTCGTTGAAATCTGACAATGTTGAAATTTTGACGTATTTTGGCGGCCATCTTGAAAATGGCGGCCATTTTGAAAATATTAAATGCCGAACATAAAACTTTGGATGGTGGTCCAGCTTCATGCAAAGTTTCAAAACATTTCATCAAGCCATTTCAAAATAATCGCTCTGACAAAAATATGTGGAATAATAATAATAATAATAATAAGAAGAAGAAAAATAATAATCAGAAGAAACGTAGAATAACAACATGTCACCCCGACTCGTCTTGGGTGACATAATTATTAAAATATAAAATGAATGAAGAGGGAGAAAGGGTGCCCAAATTTTTGACCAAAATGCCCCCTTCAGGGGCTATAGAAAAGGAAAAATGGAAAACGCGTCCACACATTTTCCCCTTCATTTTTATCAATTGTACTGTTTGTTTGTCAGTATTCTTGGGCTTTTAATCAGCTAAAACAATTGCTAAACATAGGTTAAAATACACACAAATACACAAAATGGGGCCCCGCAAAGCATAGCAGTATACGACCGAAACAGGTACATTTGGGCAAGTGTTGACACAAAAGTCAGTGTGGAATTCATAAGCTGCTGGACCCAAAGTGGGTGTAGACTTCATAAGTTGCAGGACCCAAAGTGAGTGTGGACTTAATAGCATATAAATCGGACAAGAAATAAAACAAAATGAGGTTTTCCCGCTTTGGGCCCCATTTATCTCGTCGGTCAAATCCGTTGACATACTACTGAAAGCTTATGTCAAAAAGACTCCAAACAAAGAAATCCCATAAAAATCTGATGAAAAATAAAAATATTACATGCATAGCAAATTTGCGATTTTTGTCCCCTTTGGCCCTTATAGCTCCCTTAGGGCACAAGCTGGCAAAATCTGACTGTTGTGCGCTATGTATATTTTTCATAAGGAATCTTTTTAAAAAAAACTGCATCGAAATCGGACAAGAAATTAAAAAATTGAAAATTTTGAGGTTTGCCCCCCTTTGGGCCCCATTTATCTCGTAAACGGTAAATGTCAGGTCAAATCCGTTGACATACATCTGGTGCGTAATTTTATAAGCAACAAAATGAAACAAACCGCATCAAAATATGATAGAAAATAAGCATTCTACAGCGACATATGCGAAAATACCCCAAAATTCCCCTTTTTGGCCCCTAATTCAGAAACGGGAGGGGCCATCAACGAAAATAAAAAAAACACGTCTGGGTGCGTTGTGCCAAGGAACCTTGTGTTAAAATTTCGTAAGGATCCGTCCACTAGAACTAGAGTTATGGTGTCCACAGATGCCGACGCCATACCCATACAATACGACCGAAAATTTTTTTCGGTCATATAAAAAAAAAATTGAGGTTGCTCCCTTTGGGCCCCGTTTAGCTTGAAAACGGTATAAGCTACATCAAATCCATTGACATACTACTGAAAGCTTATGTCAAGAGGAGTCCAAACAAAGGACAACAACGACAGACGCCAAGTGATAGCAATAGCTTACACCTGTCTAGTGCAATGCAATTTTATAAAAGGGGAAATATGGTAATTATATCATCCAGAGAAATCATGATATTTAAATTTCACTTAACTAGTCATTTGCTTCACTAGAAAAATGTACTTGTGATTTTTTTTATCTCCATAAATATAAATATGTTAACCAGTGAAAATGTGTCCATGGAACACGGATGCCCTGACAAATGTTTAGTTGTTGCATGTGTTCAAAACTTCAATCATAGTATTGGCAAACGGGAAGTAAATGTGTTACGAACATGAAAAGGGGAGACATTGTACAAGTCACCATATTCAAGCTTCAGACCAAATAGCAAAACAATTATACATACAGAAGCTGAGAAATCTTTTTGACGAAAATGTTTCGGCCGTACGTACAGACAAGGGTAAAACTTTATGTCCCCGTCGCCTAAGGGCAAGGTCAAAGAAAAATGCTACAAATATGGTGCGAACAAAAGGGTCTTGCCATAAGATAGTCACATACCAAATGACAATCTTCTAGATGCAAGGTTAAAGTTTTTGGAAAAAAATGCACTCAGGGCAAGGTCAAGGTCAAAATGTCTACAAATATGGTGCCAACAGAAAGGTCTTGTCATAAGATAGTCACATACCAAATGACAATCTTCTAGATGCAAGGTTAAAGTTTTTATAAACATGCTCTCAAGGTGAGGTCAAAGTAAAAATGTCTACAAATATGGCACTACTAGAAAGGTCCCATCATAAGGAAGTTGCATACCAAATAAGAATACTCTACCAATAAATGATTACCTTTTACAAGCAAGGTTAAAGTTTTTAAAAAATTGTCCTCAGGGTAAGGTCAAGGTCAAAATGTTTACAAATTTGTTACCTTCAAAAAGGTTTCAACAAAAGGAAGTCACATACCAAATATATGAAGACTTTACAACTAAATGCCTGCCTTCTAGAAACAAGGTTAAAGTTTTTTTTTAAATTTGTCCTCAGGGCAAGGTCAAGGTCAAAATGTCTACAAATGTGGAACTACCAGAAAGGTCTCATCAAATGGAAGTCATGTACCAAATATGAAGACCATACCACTAAATATCCGCATTCTAGAAGCAAGGTTAAAAGTTCTTTAAATAATGCCCTCAGGGAAATGTCAAGGTCAAAATGTCTACAAAAATGTGCCACCAGAGAGTGGCATCCAAGATGCACCTGTATGCAAAGTTTCATGATCCTAGCCCGCATTGTTACTGAGATATATATGCAAATGTGGACTCAGACACGGACGTGGACACCGAGGGTACTTCAATAGTCCCCCTCAACTTTGTTGAGGTGAACTAAAAATAGTATTTCATAGTTTGTATCTATCTGTTCATACAAGTTCTTTAAAAGTTTTGCTTTTACAGGATCAATTTTACACTGGTTGAATCTACCAAGTATGTGCTAAAAAATAATAAGGTTTGACAAGTAAACATTTCTCCCGATTTCAAATACTTATCACCTTTTTCTTGGTCAACAAATATAATTTTGGTTTGATGGTTCCATCTATCCATAGTACCAACACCAATGTTCTATACATAGGAGATAAAGAATATGACGACTCAAAAATCATGGAAGGCTGACACATCCATTTTACAAATCTTGCTACTCCAAGCTATGATGAAGATGTTTTTGATTTAGAACGTCTCCAACTGGCGACACTCCAGAATGACACTATACATTCGACTATGATATGTGAAAGCATACCCGAAGCCACTGTACAGGAAGTCAAAACACTAATTAAGAAACTAAATACTGGAAAATCCACTGACGAAAATGGCATATCGTCTGAACATTATAAAAATTCCACTGATGAAACTCACCTGAAAAATGCAACATCATTAATCAAATCTTCAAAGAGCTTACTGTTCCTGAAAATTTGAAAACGGGAATCCTAACACCAGTCTTACAAAAAACAAAGATAAACAGTACCGGGAAATTATCATGGAATAAGTACGTTCGAAAAAATGTAAGGGTCCATCATTAAAGATAGATTAGAAGCCAAATTGTTACCTGCACAAAACCTTTTACAACGTGGTTTTGCAGAAGGAGTATCAAGTATTTTTGCTGCACTTATAAAGTCTGAAGCAATAGTAATACATCAACACTATAATTCCACCCTATAATTAGTTACCATTGATGCTGAAAATGCGTTTGACACTGTAAATCATCAGATAATGCTCAACAAACTGTATCATGATGTAATATGAGGCGACATGTGGCTGTTTCTCAAAAATATTTATTCCGATATTTCTATCACAGTAAAATGGAATGATCAAACAACTGAGGAAATAAAAATATTGCAAGGTATTCGGCAAGGGGGCCAAGCTATCTTCTTTGCTATATAAGCGATATAATAACACCACCCTAAACAATATCGCATCTAGGAACTAAGCAAAAATTGGGAATCTTCAAATTGCCAATCCAACATGCGCCGATGACATTGCTCTGCCAGGATATCCATCTGAAATACAAGGTATGCTTGATATTATTGACTTTCAAACAAAGAGAGACCTGGTAAAATAAATGCGTCGAAATCTAAAGTCCTATGTGTATCAAAAGGTAATAATACTCAAAAGAAATCACGCTCACTGGGCAATCAACAAATACCACGGGTAGAAAGCTTAAAACATCTCGGAGTCACAAGACAAGCTAATGGAAAAGTTAACATAGACGAAAGGCTTGACACTAGAAAAAGTCAGTACACTCAAAATTTAATGAATATTGGCGTAACTTATACCTACAGGAAAAGCAAACAAAATTTACATTGAAATTTTTAGAAATTCGACAAAAGCCCGTTACTCTGCCACATAATATTTGGCAATGTGCAAGAAACAACCAGCATGACATAAGAAAAGCTAAACTGAAATGCAAATAAGTAACTGGCACATCTATGTTTCAAGCCACAAAAGCAAAATTCAATAACCAATATTCACCAGTATGTAAATTGTGCTCATCTAATGAGGAGGATCTCAAGCACTTTCTCTTAAAATGTTCTTCGTTGAATGAAGTCAGAAGAAACTTTTTTGCTGACTTTGACAAACCGGTTCAAACACATGCCAGTAGGGGTAGTACAAATCTTAAAAGCTTCTGTGAAGACGAGGACACTCTAACACAGCTCATATTAGATTGTACAAGTAGTAAAGTTCGTCATCTGCTATCATTAAATGAACTTGATGTCTTATTTCTGTTATAACCTACACTCTAAACGAGCAAGTAAGCTAGATTCGTAGCTTAAACTCATTCTACCGTATATCTCGCTTATCTGCCTATTGCAGCCGGCACGGGATGCCAAGCTAGCTGCTTACCACTACTAAATTAGTATAGTGTCATTAACATGTTTCTGGTGTATATAATCTAAGTATATATGTTGGCATATGGTGTATATAATTAGTTTCTACAGCTTGCATGGGATACCAAGCTTGCTGTGTGTGTGTGCTGATCTAACCGTAACGCTGTTTTTACTTTTCATTATCACCTATATATGATACCCCGTAAGGGCCCTGATAGGGACCGAGTAATGCCTTTAGCTATAGTTTTTATAATTTTATATAATTATTTTTATGTTTCCGCATGTACATTGAGTTTACCTTTTAGCGTATATAAACTATAAGTGATCTACATAGAGATAGGCTGTTGACTTTTAGCTTCTAAGGAACCCGTTTATAAACTTTTAGCTGTTTATGCATAAATAACGACTTTTATATTTTAAAAAATAGTACCTTTTTTATCCCTAGTGGAGTGCTCCGAATTAACGGAAAAAAATACCTAAACAGAACAAAACAAAATGAATGGAATGAATGCAGTTTTAGTCATTGGAAGCATTTTAAAACCATAAAGCGATAGAAACGTTGGAAAGGCATGTAAGACAATGACCCATGAGTGTCGACCCCTTATATTTTCCTAATTTTAGGCCTTATTTCCGTAATTGCTTGATGACTGCAAGGTCAAAGCGCCATTTTAACGGTTTCATGCAAAATATATTTTGTCCAAATTATACCCCTTGTATAGGCCCCTTTTTGTAAATACACGTACTTGTATCTTATTGCATTTCATAGAAATTCATTCAGTTATATATATATGCTCGTGGTCAAATTTTAATATCCATAACATATATTGAAAAATGCCTGACCCCCTTTGTGACCTGGAAACGTTGTAGTTGTCTATTAAGTCGTGATGATGACCGTAAAACTTCGGAAGTAATGGCTGAAGATGGGAAAGCAGTTTTCAGACAATAATTTTGCGCTGTTGTCAAAGTCAACACATGCACTGCATGCACAACAGAAGCGAATGAGTTGTAAAATATAATATCCATAATCGGAGGATGCACTTATGTAACTACTTTTTGCCATCACTATGTGTCCGTCAGCAATTTCAAAAATCTTCTCATCTGAACCCGCATGGCAAAATGGAATCAAGCTTTTCTCATATGTAGCTTAAAGGCTTGTTCGCCGTATTGTCATTGCATCGAAATATTACCTGTTGACCTTTTTGGTTGGCAAGAAATCGTTTTTTATCTGAATTGAAGACTTTAAGAGGATATAAACAATTTTGATATTTTATTTGAAATGGATATTAAATTAGTTAGGTTTTTGTGAAACGTTTTAGTGAAGCATTTAATTTTTCACAATTTTCAGGTTTTTATACGCCGGAAAAAATAATCGGTCGTATTATAATATGACCCCAACATCGGCGTTGGCGTTGGGGTCGGCGTCTGTGGACACCATAACTTTGGTTCTAGTGGAGGGATCCTTGCGAAATTTTAACACGAGGTTCCTTGGTACAACGGGCCCAGACGTGTGTTTTTAGTTTAGTTTATGGCCCCTCCCGTTTCAAAATTAGGGGCCAAAGAGGGGTATTGTGGGGTGTTTTCGCATATGTTGCTGCAGAAAGTTTATTTTTTATCATATTTTGATGCAGTTTGTTTCATTTTGTTGCTTATAGAATTACGCACCAGTGCTATGTCAACGGACGGATTTGACCTCACAATTACCGTTTAAGGGAGTACGAGTGTCAGAAATTTTGTAATTAGAATTAAAATTCTGATCTTTTGTTTTGAAGAGCACTGCTAATGGAACAACTTGAGCAAAAAATTTTGAAAATCCATGTAGGAATTTTTGAGATATAAGACGTTAAAATTTTGGCGGGAAACAGTTCTCTCTAGAGTTTTCCTTTAATTTGCATAAGATGTTTATATGCATTTAAATATATTAAAATATAATTGGAGGTTGATTAAATTTTATACACTGTCTATTTTATACATTTTAAAGTGACCTATGACCAAGAAAATATGATCCACGTGCAAAAAATTTTAACACTGTTTGAATGGATAAAACCCGAGGATATCGAATGCTTCTGAAAATCTGAGGCTCGTACTCCCTTAAGAGATAAATGGGGCCCAAAGGGGACAAACATCAATTTTTTTTTTTAATTTCTTGTTCGACTTCGATGCAGTTTAAAGATTCCTTATGAAAAATAAACATAACGCACAACAGTCAGATTTTGCCAGCTTGTGCCCTAAGGGAGCTATAAGGGGCCAAAGGGGACAAAAATCGCAAATTTGCTATGCATGTAAAATTTTTATTTTTCATCAGATTTTTATGGGATTTCTTTGTTTTGAGTCTTTTTGACATAAGCTTTCAGGATATGTCAACGGATTTCACCGACGAGATAAATGGGGCCCAAAGCGGGAAAACCTCATTTTGTTTTATTTCTTGTCCGATTTATATGCTAATAAGTCCACACTCACTTTGGTTCCTGCAACTATGAAGTCAACACTCACTTTGGGTCCAGCAGCTTATGAATTCCATACTGACTTTTGTGTCAACACTTGCCCAAATGTACCTGTTTCGGTCGTATACTGCTACGCTTTGCGGGGCCTCCATTTTGTGTTTTTGTGTGTATTTTTACCTATGTTTAGCAATTGTTTTAGCTGATTAAAAGCCCAAGAATACTGACAACAAACAGTACAATTGATAAAAATGAAGGGGAAATTGTGTGGACGCGTTTTCCATTTTTCCTTATCTATAGTTCCTGAAGAGGGCCTTTTGGTCCAAAATTTGGGCACCCTTTCTCCCTCTTCATTCATTTTATATTTTAATAGTTTTTTTTTGTTTTTTTTAAACATGACTACATTTTTTTCATCTGAATCACGACTTTCACAGCAGCTATTGAACTAGGAAAACTGTACGACAGAATTAATTTGGCTAAATCGTAATAAGAATCAGAACTACCAAATACTTTATTAACCAACATGAATTTTTCTTCTTACAAATCAAATCCAAAAAAAGATTAGTTTACCAACACTAAAAAAAAATTGCTTAAAGCCATGTAACAAAACAGTCATAACTGGCAGAATATCTATTTACAAATCAACGGTTTCATGTATTGTTTTTGTTATTATCATCGAGTTTATATGAATTCCAACAGCAAAGGTAATAGACTGCAAAATAATCTTTTACCTTCATCAGGCGTTTTGATCATATCAAAGTTTTCAGTTCGTAATCTCGTAATTGCTGATACCAACTGCCTGAACTCCATGGATGTGCCTCGTGGAAGATGTTGGTCGGTATATATGTCTAAAATATGGTTCAGTGCCCTTTCCTCGCAGGGAATACCGAACGATTGGTCAAATTGTCCGTAAATGATTGGTTGATGGAAAAGGACATCTGGAATACCGTAAAACTGTCCATCCTGCCTTTGTGTACGAATTCTGTTTGTGTTCCAAGTCTCTTTGAATTGATTAAGATGATCTTGTATTATGGGTAAAAAACAAAAACGTAAACACTCCAAGTGAAAGAAGTCTGCATTGTTTAATTTTCCCCCATCAATTAGATTGTTGAAAATGTTTTCTGCCGCCATTCGATCATTGTGATGCATACGTAACGCCATCTGTATTCTATGTATTAAAACATTTTCAGTTCCTGCATCCGTTCGGACCATTCTTGGTACACGTTTGTACCTTTTTATGTGCTCTTCAAAATTTCTAGCAACATGTCGTGGATTATTATTGGTTTGACTTGCGACCAACCAAAGAATTTTCCTGGAAAATCCGTCAACACACCCGTGTATTGCAATGCCATATGGCTTCAGTTTGTCGTAGCCATCTAATTTGGTCCTTTACTGTAGTATGATCTTTTAATAAGACGTCACCTTCTTCTAGTGACAACACCGTTTCCGTCTATGACACCAAGGACAATTCTAACAGTTTCTTGGGTTGCGCGCACGCCACATTGCATATTCAATAACCTCCATAATATTCGATAACCGGCATTTATTGTACCATTACGTCGCAGCATAAATATGTTGTCAATAATATCAGTTAATGGACTCTCGTTATCTCGACTTCTCAAATGCAATCTTCTCAAAATCCTCTTCAAGGTGGTCCTACTGAATAAATTTCATGAACGATCAGTAAAAAGCCTAAAATTTCGTTTAACGTATATGATCTGCTTAAATGATATTTTACAAGTTCGTCAAGAGTGGCCCCATCTCCGGGGTACGGTATTACGGCATCCACCATCCTCATGCTGGCAAAACACAGATGACCCTATAAAAGAAAAAACTTATATAAAATGAAATATTAAAAAATCGGAATAAGCATATGTAAACTGAGTTCTAGATTTACTTTTATCGAAATGGCTTGAACTTTGCAAACATAATAATGAAATGATAATGAACAGATTTGCGTTTTCGGATTTCTGTCCCATAAATTTCATTGTAGTTAGACCTTACCATGCTGATCAATTTTATCATGACATATTAATATTATCTGTGGTATAGGAGAAAAGACGACCGGTAATTCACAGATATTTGACAGATACCACAAACCAAACATCATCTACCTTCCTCCAACCAAACAATTAACCCAAAGCACAGAAAATACAACTGACAAACATAAACATCTACAGCAAAACCTGTCTGTATTGACTCCTCAAGGTACCATGGTCACTCTAAAAAGGAGGTATTTATATAGAGGTAATTTTCCTTAGAATATGTATTTAAGGGGCAGGCAACTCAAGGTCATTGTGTACAGGATTTTGTTATATAGAAGGTCGCTATACACAGGTTTATTGTATAGAAAAACGGGACAGCCGGACTTAGTACCGGCACTGACAATTGTCAGTGGTAGGGTTTAACTGGATAATGGTTACCCAAACCTCCCGTATCTCTATCCCGTCTTCCAACAGTAGGATAAACAGACGAATGAAAACCAATACAAGTAGACCACTAGAGGGTTAGAAGTGGCCAAAGTTAGACCTTGTATGAGTGGATATCCTTGCCCAGCCGAGGTTTTCCCATGACGCACTTTGGTTTTATGCATTTTTTCCCTTAATGAAACTTTCTACAAATAAGTACCAAAACCGGCTATCCCGAGTTGCTATCGTTATTTATGTTTGTCTCTTGCTTTCATTATTGTTTTTCTGGTGAAGTTTGCTTGTAAATTGTGGCATGTGATTGTAGTTCCTGGCCATTGTAGGTGTTTGCTGTTTTCCTGTTTTTGTAATTGGTATAGTTACAAAGCCAAGACCCCGGGCTACAATATAAATGAAGGTTTTAGGAAATGTGTGCGCGCTGGGGATCTTGGGTGTAGGGAAACGAAACCGGGATGGTGAAAAAGTTGACAACAATCTGGAACATACAATGCAAGAAGAGACAACACATAATTTAGACAAATGGGTCTATTTTTATACTTGTAACTATTTTTGTGTAACTATTTTTATGTAACTATTTTTGACCTATTAGCAAAACACTGCAATTAACCCCATGTTTTATTTTTAGCAATGGCGGCGATATTTTGTAATTATCGAACTTAAAAAAAAAATAAAATCTCAAAGGGGACTACCAAAGGGCTATTGTGTCTACATTTGGCTCCGATTAACCCGGCAGTTTCAGAGGAAAATTAAATAATGGTTCTCGAGAATGCACAGTATTATCAGTTTTGGAAACATATTTCACAGCTGAACTGAATGGTCTTTTTGTAAAAACATATACTAGTATATGCGCCTCATTCAAAAGAGGTGAAATAACATGCATAGACACGAAGACTTACTTCAAAGAAATTATCAGGTATTCAATCGAGGCAAAATCTTTTTTCAATAGAATATAGAGAGTGTGAAAAATTTCACATGAATAAAAAGTGTGAAACATTTCTGAACTAATGATACAGTTTTTAAAACGAATATATATATGAATTTATTCCAATGGCTCAGCCTGAAACCTATGAATAAAAATACATCATATCTCCAAGAACTTTTCGACTACACGCAAGCAACACAAATGTGTTGGCTTTGTCTACAGTAGGGAACATTGTGTATATTCCAAATGATTTATTTCCCCATAATCACGGCCTGCTTTATTTTCTACGCAGAAGATACATCAGATTTCCAACCGCTAGTACTGTTACTGTGGGCAATCGTTCAGATATCCTCATTACTTCGACTATAGGAGTTGTGTCTTCCAAGATGCTGCTGCGAAACAGACTGAGGCTTGAAATCATCCTTTCGAGCCAAGTCGTAGTTGTCATATTGATAAACACTACACTTATTTTGTCTGTATACAAAATAAAGTATTTCATTACTGTACGGCATATTCGCATGCTTAGAGTTGCTATTGGCTAATAAGCCACCAAAGTGGCCAACAACCAATTGCCCCACTGTAATGCAAGGTAATACTTGGTTTGCGTGGTCTTGATTGTTTTGAATGGATTTCAAGAAATTCTAATCCAATTCCTAGTGAATAAACAATGCCTATGTTACAACTTACAACTTTTTGTTTACGACACACACAAAATTTGCGCACGATACGATAAAAAACAGCACATCAAGCTTAGTTTAGCCCAACTTTGTAGTTTATGAGAATAAAGAATTCTGAAAGTTTGAAGCCGCGGACGAAAGACACCAAATGATGGCTTGAGCTCAAGTTGCCCAAAATATGTGAAAAATGCGTAAAACTTTCAAAAAAATCTTACCAGTAACAGCAATACTGGGATATGCATTCTAGTTGACAATGCAGACTTGAAGCTGGAGTTCTTGTTGCTTTTCTTGTCCAACGAAAAAAAAACAAATTCAAATATTTCTCACGATCAAACAAAGAAACAAAATTTAAACCCCCTTGAATAAGCCGCCCTATTTACTTCTATCGTAATAAGTGTTTCTTATTTAATATAATTTAATAGAATAAGAGCTTATCGTTTTGCAAATTAACATGCCTTAAATTATTGAAAATACGATGGAAGTGTAAGATAACATGATCTTAATGTTTAATGTTTGATAACATGCCTTAAATAACCCCTCTTTATAGTTCTAAAGTGTCACAAGAATATCTTAGTTAAAAGTCTTTTAATAAGAATAAAACATAAGTCGTGTAAAAATAACAACCCCTTAAATTATCTTAAATAACAACATATTAATTTGGATAATTTTAATGCAATAAAACTTTCTAAGAACGCAAAAAATAACTCGTTTAAAGGCTTTATTTAATCACAAGAGTATCTTATTTAAGAGTCTTTTGATAAGATTAAAGCAACAAGTAGCAAAAATAACAAGCCCCAAAAATGTTTTAACGTAAAGACGTACTAATTTGTGAATTTTAAATGCGTTATAACTTTCTAAGAACGCATAAAATAACTTATCTTAAGGCTTTATTTAATCACAAGAGTATCTTAATTTACAGTGTCTGAATAAGTTTAGTGTAACGTGTAGTAAAATTACAACTCCTAAAAATTATCTTATATAAATAATGTTAATTTGTGTAATCTTAATGCAATATAACGTGCTAAGTGGTTTGTAAATAACTCTTCTTGTCGCTTTCTAAAGCATGTATATAGCCTTATTAACTATGTCATAACCGTTAATAAAGAACTAAGAGGTGGTCCATATACGCTTCCGTACATATCTGTGCTAATTATGTAACGAATTGATGTTAAAATCTGATATACATGTATAAATTACCCGATAAAATGGTCTATTAAACATTATTATTGTATAGCAATGTAATATTTTCTTAAGCCTTGAAGAAACCAAAAGTTAGCGTGTAATATGCAATCGTACGCTCGTGTAAAAATAAATTCTACTAAATTCCCTCAATATTCATGCAATACTTCTGCAATAAAATTGTTTTGTATAAAGTTGTTTTGTATATTTTCTCGCAGTATTTATCTCTAAAGATATGTTAAGCATATTTAATATATACCGAGAGAAAATGGATTTAATATTGATATTGGTTTTAGCTTTGGATTTGCCTATTGCTGAGATTTGATTTCATACTGGAAGATAAAATTCGTAAAAATGTACCATATCATTGCTTCTTTGAGTATGCTATTTGTTATCATTTGGCTCGCTACCCTCCGTTCATATGCCTTACTACCTTTTGAACGGAGCTCGCTACCCTCAAGTTTTCCGTTCAAATAAACTTTCATAATTTGTAGTGATATTTCAAAATAGAATTTTATACAGAAGAAATATATTATTATTTATGCACTTTTAAATCAGATATTCCCTTCATAGCCTTTTAACAAAGCTCATCCCCTCATCTTCCATTGTACAGCTTCCTACGGGGTGTTTTATGTCCAGTTGAGAGACTAATCAATAATTATTTCAACATCGTCCGGTAATCTTTATTACATTCCATATGTTATAAAATACCGATTTCAATGTAATTTTCATTTTTTTATTTGATTACAATTCTCGAGCAACTTCAATCGGAAAGATTGGAAAACACATTTGAAGACTCAGACTTGAGGTCAAATATGGTTGGCTAATCTGTAGTATAAAGAGATTTTAACATTTTGAAGTCTCGAAATTGAGCTCAAATTTGATCAAAATAGCTATACACTAAAAGTCGACTTAACACCATTTATGTTTTCTTCTGTACACTTCTGTATGGAGCTTGAAAATAGAAAAAGGGGGGTGGGGTTGTAGACCCTACCACTTGCATATGTTTAGTGCCGGTACCAAGTCCGTGTATCCAGTATTCCTATCCATAAGCACTGGAGCAGTTATACTATATTTTAAAAGCATATCATTTTTTAGTGTATTAGAGAAAATATTTGGCCTTTTTTCCTATCCAGGTACGAACGCAAAGTGGTAAAATTCAACACAGTTCGGTGCACGTTACAATAGAAAAATAGAGTGCCTCACAAATGTTTTAGATAAAACGACATTGTGCAGAAAGGATGAGATAGTTGTTTATTTGAAATTGTTTAAATCGGATTGTGATATTTGAGGTGTATTCATTAGATATAATCTCAAGTACAAAAACACCATAACTAAGCAAAGAAAATAAATAAAGAGCATACATCACAAACACAATGAATTGTTTCACTAACTACCATAGCTTGATCTTGCAAAAATCCGGATCACATGTATTAAGTGAAATTTTGTAATTTATTCCGTTCGTTTGTTTTAAGTGTAATTAGTTTGTTTTGGGATTTGTGTTTGTATGTTTGTTTTTTCCTTCTTCTCTGAATATAATTCTCTAATCCTCGATCAGTGATTCAGTGATTCGTGATTACCCGAAGCACATCTATCCCATTGAACTTGAAACAAAACGATACTACTGACAGTCCAAAGTCATCTTCATATCTTGACAATCATTTAAAATTTTTGTAAATTTTGTTGAAAACTAAGGAGTATCTCCCTCGTGCAAAGCTCTGTCCTTAGCTGATTTTGGCTTTACATTTATATCATATTGGTAGTTTGTTCTCTTTCAGTTTTTCAACATCTTTGAGTTTATGGTCTTCCAAACGTTTAGATTTTATCTGCGCTGAAGAGACATAAGTTGTCGAAATGCGCATATGCAGAATTTAAATTCACAGTAACTTCGGTATTTAGTTATTTACGACAAAGGACAGATACAATCAAACACCTATGACAAACGAGATAATTTCACGTTTCCAATCATAAACTTTCCATTCATCTGCAAACAACATTCCAGTAAACATAAGATCCGTCTCATCCGGACTTATTCAGATGATGACCCGGACTTATCAAGAAGATGCCCCGAAGTTATCAAGGAATGCTAAAAACTTTTTGCAAGCAATATCCTTTTTATCGGTTTGAAAAAAAAAAATCTGATATAAAAAGAAGCATGTTTTATATTTTCTCTTTTCAATTTTGTATTAAAATTACCACCACAAATATATAAATACAAACTAGACGTCAAAAAACTGCGTAAACTAGTGCCAAAGAAGGGAAGCAAAAGGAGGAAACGTGTGGGCTGCAATGAACTATTTTGACCTTCATTATTTTTCGATATTTTTTGTCAAATAAAACTTTTTTTCCTAGTTATATATAAAAAGAGAGGAACAGAATGATAGCCTATAGTATAAGCTTTAAAGAAAACTCACATTATGACAATTTATTTAAGTTTCTATTATGATGTGGCAGCAATATCTATTTATTAAGAGATTAGATAATTTTCGTATCTGATAATCACTTAGTACCAAGCTCAAGCTAGAGACCAAAAGCTAGCGACCGATAAGGAGATAAGTATCACCGGACACTTGGAAGCTTTTATTTCGGAAAGTATAAATAAATGGAATTCGTTATCAATTATCAACACATATTTTGGACATATTTTATTTTAATTATTTCTCTAAAATCTAAATTGTTTAAATCAAGTTTCAATATCTTTGTAAATTGTCTTTCAACAAATTCTTATCTCGGATTTAAGTAATTTTTAATTCTTAAATAGACTCCATCTGGGCAGTGTATGTTTTGGACATAAGTGACAAAAGCTTAATCCGCAGTTTGTGTTTATAGAGTTTCTATAGTGACATTTCTATGGACAACGCTTATCTCTGTTTTTTTATATATTGATGTTGGTTTATTTGTTATATCAGTTTAGGTTTATAGTTCGGTTAAGCCAGACTGCCAAATAAAACTATACACCAGAAATATATTCCTTCTTGATTATATAACCGGAACGCCTACATCCCCCGGTTAAATAAGTCTGGTAACCGAAATTAAAAAGAATGCCAGAAATCACTTCTGTATGTATAAGCCATCTCGGAATAAAATGTGTAGGGCCAGAAATTGTATTTATTAGTTTCAACTACATTCACATATAACGAACTCTTTGTGACAGAACTCCCCAGGTGGGTAAACTTAGCCACAGTATGGTGCCAGAGATACTATACATTACAGCAGTCAAGTCA
>MJUU01058020.1:0-11904 GCA_002080025.1 Modiolus philippinarum
ACAGGAAATGGAAATACTCCGGACATTAGTAAGAAAACAAGGACATCTAAATAACGGTACATTGTTTTATGCTTCTTCCTTTATGTCAAATTTAATTAAAACAAATCTTATGCAGAGGCAATTTGATAGAAATTAGAAAAAAAAATCGTTTTTAAATGTTCAATTTGTTTTTGAAGCAAAGTTATCAGTGAAAATATTAAAAAATTTAAAATCTTTTGCATTGTCCTATAGTCTTATGTTGAGCATCTTGCAGAAAAGTAAAATTTTAAGATAGGTTAGCTTTTTCTTATCTATCCATTAGTTAAAATTTCAGGTTCATAAAAATAGTTTGAGGATATGACATAAGGTCGAAGTTTTCCATTTACTAAAAGTCCCGTGTAAGATATTTTAAGGTCTGTTTCATATCTTTTTCCTGTTTTTCTTAAGATTTAAAATCTAATTAGTACCTCAGTACAATAATAGATTTCTGTGACGTCAGTTTGTGTTTTGCTTGAGAAGATTCACCTTTTCGTGTATGTTTTTTTTTCAAGTCAGTCGTTTTTTTAATACTTTAAAAACAACAAGCAAAAGTCCAACTGAATGAAAAAGCTATAAATCAAAATATAAAAAGTTGAAAGTCAATAAAATTTGTATTGAAAAAAGAAGAACTTAAAAATGAAGGAGAAATAAATATTTTGCATTTTTTGGTATTTCATTACTTATTATTTCAGGTCCCTTACAGATTCTTTGCATAGCTTATGGTGTGTCACCTATCAAAATTCCTTCTCTGATTCTCAACCTTTTCACATAACTTCAATTTTTTTCAAATCTTGAATTTTTTAAAAATTTTATTTCAACAGATCTGGCAAATGAAAGTATAGCATTTGATGTTTCGATGTCTGCTCGATTTAACAACACCAGACAACTCACTAGGCTTTATTTCGACACTGTCAATACCAATATAGGAGGTGGATTTAATCAACTGACTGGAACATTTAATGCACCAATGGCCGGTACCTATCTCTTTTCCTGGACCATTCGTTCAAATTTTGACGCTTCACTTCATACAAGGCTGATGATAAATGGTGTTACAATGGCATCGATGCACACAGACAGCAGTGGAGAACACGGATTTAGAGCGACATCTACCAAGACTATAATTCACACATTACGTAAAAGTGACGTAGTATATATAGAAAATTATCCAGATGGATCGAGAGGAGAGATCCAAAATGATATAAATGGTCAAAGTGGGTTTGTTGGTACTATTCTGTTTTAATATATAGTGAAAATTGTATGACATTACTGATAAAGTCCAACTAATTGTTTTTTGTGAAAATCTTTTTTTTTCATAATTTATCAAATGTTATGCTTATTAGTAAAACATTATGAACGCCTTTACTTGTACCAATAAGAAACTGCTGCTGTTTTGTATATTCGGAAGAAAGCTTGAAATTTACGCTCCATAATTCTAAGGTCACCACCATGATTTATTTGCAACATGGAACCCTGGGCAAGCAATTACATGTTTACATTACAGTTTAGATCTAGCATTGAGATTAGTACCATCTAAACCATCGGACTTAACTTTTGATGGAGTGGGCAGGTGGGTGCCTATCTCCCCATATCTCCTGCGTCTTTTCTTCTTTCTCATGTCCCCTTTCACCTTAATCCATCTCCGTCACTCCTTTCACCCGTCTTCCTTTCTCTTTCAACTTTTTCTCCTTTCTCCTACCCTCTCTCCTTCGCCCCCTTATTTATTCCTGAGTACGATGGACGGATGATGCATGCTAAGCTATGGATGTTTATCATGTCGATGTGCCTGGGTTCGTTCCTTGAGGAGTTATATGAACATGTCCATGGGGGTAATAACAAAATTACTGAACACAGTTGTCAAGAGCCGCCACAGGAAAAATTGTCGACCGCAATGGCCCTGACTTAGTACAGGCATTTCAAAAGAAATGATGGGTCACTTATCTATAATTCTGGCGGATATATTAATGGCATCCATTTAGCAAAAGACGCATTCTATGAGTGAGATTGAATGATCTAGCATCTTTTATTTTTTTTAAGAAATTCAGTCACGTAAGAATATAGAAACAAGTCTGCAAATAGAGGTGCACAATTAGTGCCCATTGGTATGCCAACTTGCTGTTGATAAATAGTACCTCCAAATGTGACAAATACTAGTATGTTATCAATTAGACAAATCAAGCATACTGCACACCTGTTTTTCACCGTAGCATACTTTTCCTCTAAATTGGTTTTTGAAAAATGTGGATTTATAACCTAATACAACAATTTTTTTTTGGAATCGGCAAAGGCTTTTTGAATATTACTTTTGATTCGGGATTTTAGTTTATCATGAGGAAGTGTGGTATACAGTGTGGGAAAATCAAAGTTTTGAGAGAATGTATTTAAGAAAATGAACAGGATTTAAGATTTTCCAATAAATCCTTCGAATTTTTTAGTATCCACATGTGATTTATGTCACTTCGGACACAAATAGTTTCACATGCTTGATGTCTGTCTTTGACTGCAGACAAAATCTTAGTTCAATGGACAATTCAGTAGTTGAGCAAGATGAAGATCCTGCGATGTATCTCTCCTTATACTGATTTTTGTGTAATTTTGGTACCCAATACAGGTATAGCAGGTCTTTTTTTAGTATGGGTATTCAAGGAAGAATGAATGACCTGTGATTGGAAAGGATTTCATCTTTGTCAAATGAAACTTTTCTGTATGTAGCCCTACCTGGTGTTTAGCGATCAATGCCTAGTTCTTTGATGAGAAAGTTGTAATAATGTGCTTTACATACATAAACGATGTTATTAGAAGCTTTATTATTTCTGAGAGTTTTATTTGATAACTGGGATATCGGAGAAAGACTATTATACTTGGTTGCTAAATTGGTGATAGTCTAATAGTAATTACACGATGAAAAGAAACTATAATATGAAACGTATTCCTTTTTCTGTTTTCTTCCAAAAATAGTATCGTTTGAAAGCAATTTCCAAAATTTGGCGAGAAACTTACTCTATTTTTTTCATAAACTGGTGATATTTGTCAAAGTATGAACAAAAAAATCAAGATTGTCATTAACTTTTATCAGCGCTAATGGTATCCTTAAGTTGTATATTATTATAATGAAAAATGAAATGTGGTAGCTTTTCTATTTTCTCACACACACACACACACACACACACACACACACACACACACACGTTTGATAGCAATTTCGACAAATAAAAATAAGGGTAGCGACGTGATTGACAAGAATATGGTATTTATATAGAATCCACAACAGCATCGAGTGAGAAAAGACATTTCTTCACTAGAGATAGTTAAATTTTCATTATTTTAAACGCGAGGCTTGCCGAGTGTTTAAAATATTTGAAAATTTTACTATCGAGAGTGAAGAAATGTTGTTTCTCACGAGATACGGTTGAGGATTTTATTTCTCTAATGATTTCAAGGAGATTTTGGACAAAAACATGACCCCCTTTTCTGATGATCCAAAATAAATGTTCTTTGCGCATGACGTCATCAGGCATGGTCGCCTTTTTTCATGACGTCTCAATGGTAAAGTAGCAAAACGGCAAACAAATTTGACGTCATAATTGAATTTCATCCAATCATTTACCGAGAACAACATTCTCTCTAGAGAGGAGAGACATATTTCTCCAACTGTTCAGGAAACGTGAAAACAGGACAGAAATTAGAGAAATATAGTTTCACATTACTTTATCCCCTGGATATGGTTTCACACTACTGTATCCCCTGGATATGGTTCACATTACTTTATCCCCTGGATATTGTTTCACATTACTCTATTCCCTGGATATACAGGCCTTGATATTAAAACTAATACTCTCATTCTTTGACATTCATCCACATATCCGACTATGTGCTAACTCATCTTAGCTTTTAATTTAGATAATATTGGTTAATTGATCTAAGTCAGAATGTATACACGGAGGCGAGCACCCCTTTACCCATCTTTCAAAATTACGTATTGTTTTTTCTTTCTTTCAAGATTGTGGTGATTGAGTTAGTGGTCTACCTGTATTGGATATTATTCGTATGTTTATTATACTATAGGGAAACGGGAAAGATAAATGGGAGGTTTGGGTACCCACAAACCGGTTTAACCATACCACTAGTTGCTAGTGCCGGTACCAAGTCCGGCTGTCCCTAGTTCCTATCGTTGTCTACGTTTGTCTTTTGTTTTATTCGTGTTCTTCATGTGTAGTTCCATAGCAGATTGTGGCACGTAATTATAATTTTCAGCCATTGTAGGTGTTTCATGTTATCCATTTTTATACTCTTCCATATTTGGATTTGATCTGCACTGAAGAGACATAAAGACATATGTTATCAAAATGGCCATCTCCAGAAACGTCGGTATTCAGTTATTCATAGACTTTCATCTCCATATCCATTTACACAATAACCTTGAACAGTAGAAATTGCATATTTATGGGAAAATGATTGTACAGAAAATATAGAAATTAATGTTTCTAAATGAAGTCAATATCAGAGGTTAATGTTATTCTGATAATATATAGCTGAAGTAGGTTCGATGATTTGAATATGGATTTAATCTGGTTATTCTAGAATTGTGATGTGAACATGCATACAGACGACAATAAATATCAAAATATCACGGTAACTTTTCTTAATGTTTAAAATGCTACATTGCATTTAGCCTGAAAATAGCCTTTCATTGAAAGTACCTTGAATATTTTTTACATTAAATTAATTTCAAATATTGTATATTGAATAATACAAGCCTAGTTAACTTGGTGATTGTGTTTTAACATGAAATCTATGAGGGAAGAGTTGTTTTTGCTTCTGTTTAAAAACATTGAATTAAAAACTGGGAATTGAATTTTAATCCAAACTGTGAACCTTAACAACGACAGTAGAATACCGAAATAACAAAGCGGAAGATTATATCATCAAAAGTCCCCAGAAAAGGCAAAAAACGGGAACACAAGAAGTCAGAAGATATAAGACACGACCAAAAAGGCAACGCTCAAAAATAAAAGACTCTCAAAACCCGATACTGACATCAGGTGCTAGATGTATACAGCATCAGTCAGACTGTCAATGAGCCAATCTAGGCTACCCGATACTGATATCAGGTGCTAGATGTATACAGCAGACTGTCAATGAGCCAATCTAGGGTACCCGATACTGATATCAGGTGCTGTGTACTAGTATACAGCATCCATCAGACTGTCAATGCGCCAATCTAGAGTACCCGATACTGATATCAGGTGCTGTGTATACAGCATCCGTCAGACTGTCAATGAGCCAATCTAGGGTACCCGATACTGATATCAGGTGCTAGATGTATACAGCATCCGTCAGACTGTCAATGAGCCAATCTAGGGTACCCGATTCTGATATCAGGTGCTGTGTACTAGTATACAGCATCCGTCAGACTGTCAATGCGCCAATCTAGAGTACCCGATACTGACATCAGGTGCTGTGTATACTGTATCCGTCACACTGTCAATGAGCCAACCTAGGGTAAGTAAAAAAAATGAATGTCCAATTAAAGAAGTTCAAAATATCCGAAATCATTTGTGAAACCGACATAAATAGTTTTATATTTATCTATAATGTCGTGAAGACTGCCAAAGGATTCCAGAAAGGTTACAAGGCTGAACATAAATTGTATATTTCATTAAGAAGTTTCTTTGATAGTGTTTTGCTCTTTTTACAACGCCACTGTATGAACTACAAGCTCTACAGTAACAAATAAAATGTGTAATATATACTCCTGAAAAGGTGAGTATTTTTCTGCTATGAAAGGGAAAGTTCACAAAAGGGAGGTGAAAATCATCACTTTTGTCATTTAGCCTAGATCTTCGGCGTCCATGTTCATCTGTTTAGATTAAGATCCCCAGATTTTAGAGTGCTCAGTCTGAAGATAATTCTCTGTTCCATTGTTTGTCTATTTCATGACCTCTTTGCATTTTTATTTGTGCTTTTACTTTCATATCTTTTAGCAGTGATTGGGGAGTCTTAAAGGTTCCTCCTAACTAAATGTTCATGTAGAGATTTACCTCGACGAAAGACATTAAGGGCAGTGAGTGAAGAAATCAGCTATCAAAGTGTCCATCAATCAAGACATGCTTACCTTTCCGGAGCACCTGATGTCACTCTCAGTTTCACTGGAGTTCACACTGTGAGTGCCTTTGTTCTGAATGTTGTGGTTTCTGGTTCTGTGCTTTGTGTCTGTCTGGCGTCATTGTTTTTGTGTCTAACGTCATTGTTTTCTGTGTTCTCGTTTTTGCCCTGTCTTTGGACTTCGATTTTTGTGAATTTCACCCCTTTGTTCCTTCGGTATTCTACTGCCGTTGTTTCAAAATAATCCTCTTAAAATTAGTCAAGAAAATATCACAGATGGCTGTGGTGTAGGGGTGCTAGTTGAGAACAAGAGGTACTATGTCATTCTGCGACGTAAAGTAAGTTTTCTACTCTGTTAACAATTGGAATCTGAGGCTCTGTCAGTACTGTGTTTTGAAATCTCTTCTTTACTGCAAAAACACTTTAGTCTTGCAAATTGTGACATAGGGGGAATATTTGGCCCTATGTATCTACGTAAGGTTTCAGGTCGCTGTTTTGTCTATATGTAATCTGTATCATTGACATATACGGATAAACTACAAACCAACTTTACAGATTAAATATGTCCTTTTGTACTAAATGATGATAGTGTGAAAATTGATAAACATTTTATAGACTAAATTTACACATCTTCGGACAATGAAATTTGCAACCATGTTTAAATGTTTTGTATTTTTATTAACCGGATGCGTCATTGTGTTGTCAAAGAAAGTACCAGAGACAAGTTGTTTGCAAGAAATCCTTGACCTAAGGAATGAAGTGAAGGAATTGACGGATATTGTTCTTAGAAAAGGCAAACAAGGTATATAATGTTACCCATTACAAAAGTGGTAGAGATGGTCATCTATAGAAACTAGATTTGTACAAAGTAATGTAATAACAACGTCAGGGGAATACTGAAGGATAGACAGATACGTAGATTACATAAATCAAAGTCAAGCATCCTCGCAATGCTTCGGTATTGTGTCCACACTTTTACCATGGCCAAATGTGGTTACAGAAAGGACGTTGATATAAGATCCTAATTTGGCCCATGATTTTTTCAGAATATAAAGTTTTGAAAAATATAACATGTCATACAGTTTTTTAAAGCTTATTGTATGTTGAAACAAATCGTTGAAATTTTGTAAGCCAAACTATCGCAATAAACAGGTGCGTGGTCTTCGATGTAGGGTACCCTCTACATTATTTAGCATTATGTCTATGGGAAATATGTCTTAGGGGGTCCCATTAAATTTGAATTATCATATTGATCCCCCTCTCTGAACCAAAACGAGTTTTTAATGGTAGAAGCTGCATAAATTAAGTAGTAAAATAAATATAGAGTAATGTTGGTTCACAGGGTGATCAGGGTTCAAATTGAAAAAAAAACTGATAGAATTTGAGTTAAAGGGTGATAATGCTAATCTTAAATAAAGATGACAGGATCCATTTAAAAGTGTAGTAGCTCTATATATTGTCTTTCTCTAAAGAAAAATATGAAATGCCTTCAAGTTTTAATATTTTAGATGTGTTTGAATTATATTTTGCGCATTTTTTCATACTTTGATCTTAGTTTTACTTAGAAAATTCTGTGATATTTGCCGATTGTGATATTTTTACCGTTCTTTAATTGCTTGTTCAGATTATTGCTTTTCTAATGACAATTAATTCATTCGGGCTATATTTTTTTGTCTTTTTGATTTGTTGCATGTAGATAGATCACTTCAAGACAATGTGTCAAGAACCATGATTGCGATCTTTGACCTTGACATTTGTTTTTTAGGTCAGATTATTGCTTTTCTAATGGGCTACAACTTTTTGTCTTTTGAGATACGCTTTTGATATATTGCATGTAGGTAGATCACTTCACGACAATGAATCGTGATCATTGATTGGTGAGCTTTGAGCTTGACCTTTTTCCTCAAGGTCAGATTATTGATTTTCTAATGGCAAGTTGTGTCCGGGCTATAACGTTTTTGTCTTTTGAGATTGGCTTTTGATGTTTTGCAAATAGATATATCACTTCAAGACTATAGGTGTCATGAACGGAATTGGTGTAACTTTGACCTTGACCATTTTGATCGAGGTCAGGTTTATTGCTTTCTTAATGACAAGTTGTTTCCAGGCTATTACCTTTTCATCTTTTGAAGTATACGTTTGATATTCAATATGAAGATAGATCTCTTCGAGGGCATGGTTCGAAACCCTTGACCTTAAATTTTGTTCTCAGATCAGATTATTGCTTTCTTTATGACAAAGTCTTGTACAGAAAATAACTTTTTTGTCTTTTGAGATGGGTTTTTGTATTTGGCATGAACATTTATAGGTTCAAGTCGAAAGGTCATATATCAATGTTGGTGACCCTAAATTTTTCCTCAATCAATCCTCTGCAATGGTAAATGATACCAACGTTTGTCTCAAACCTTGAATAGTCATTTCATTGTGTGATATATTTTCGAACATATTGGTATTACATTCTGTTTACTTCTTGATAATTATGATTGTGCCCATACTTGTGTTTTGTCCACACTTGAATTGTGTCCACACACGTAAATGAATTCTTATTTAACAAAGAAAACTTTCTTTAAGCCCTCTAATTGAGTTAGTTGGCTTTTTAAAAATGTATTTCACGTTTTAGACATAGAACTTCATTGATTTGTAACCATGAAAACATCGGTCCAGATATCATAACTTTATGTAATTGTCTTCTAACATTTTTAAGCTCAAACATTTGTAGAAATTTACATTTAAATTTAAGTTGAACGCGTTAGTAGATTCGAGGTGTTAAATTGTCTAATTTTGACCACCATATTGAAAATGGCTGTCACGTGATATCGATTTCATATGATAACCAGTATGCCCTATATATATATGGCACTTCAAATATTAATATATTAATCAGATATTTTATGGGCCGAAAAACGGCCTTATAGCAACCCCTCCTTTTGCCATTTCCACAGACATAAAAAATGAGAAAAAGGGAGGACGGAGACGAAGCAACAAAACCATGAAAATCACAAAGATAATAGTTAAACCTTAAAGCCCCTCTTACACTAGACAAACGAACGCCGAACTTATAAATCTAAATTATATCCGTTCGTCTCCGTTCATATACGTTTATCGTCCGTTCTTTATCCGGTGAATATTTGTACAAGTACGGTGATGTCCGTTTTGTACGGTGAAAAATTTTGAACATGTTCAAAACTTGGAACGGACATATACCGCACAAAATGTCCGGTGAACGTACGGTAGGTTTACTTTTTGTTCGGTTGTCATGCGTTGTATATACGTTATTCATTCGTTACTTGTCCGTCTTGCATCTGCACATGTACAGTAAGCCGCTCTTACACTACACCGTATAACACAAACGTACGAGAAACGGATGAAAATCGTTTTTGTACGGTGGTAAATATTTTTGTTCGTTCACAATTTACAATGAAAACGCACAAAAACCGGAGGTATACAGTTAGGACACCGTACATGCACAGTGCTGGCACCGAATAAACCGAACTGACACCGGAACCCTACCGGACGAGCACCGAATAAAACGTATTTATAACGGTAACATACCGGATGAGTACCGAATAAAACGGATTGCTAACGAAAACGTACCGTACGAGCACCGAGTATAATGTAAAACTATCGATTTTAAAAAAGGATACATGTGTCTGTTGACCGCTCAACAACTTATTTTACACAAATAATCATTCACGGAATAGAAAAGCACAAGAATGACCGAACAAAAGAACTGTCGGGTTACAGATAACCTTCTCCACCAACGACCCAAGGCCAAAGTGCCCGATGATAAAGGCCAAGATCGGGTTAAAGTTACATGTATAAGTCTCTATTAAAGTAGCGGATGCTTCTTGACATATATTCCGTTTTTTAAACGACGAGAAAAATGGGCAATAAATTGATTTTGATGTTTTAGGTATATGTCAGAATAATGTTACAATATAAATACAAATAAAAAACACTGCATAACCCTTGCAATTACTAAATTAAATACCGCGGTAAGCACATAGTACGTATAAAGCACCTTCTATTGGATGACCACATAATCAGCCGTTGTAAATTCGTTTTTAGCAAGATAAGAATGGTAAAAGAAGGCCACATACAAAGGTAGAAAAGGATAAAATATACAAAGTGGGAAAAAAAAGACCGGCTAAAAATCAGAAGAAAGGAACAGAAATTGTGGTTCAAATTGTGGGCCTTATGGCCTCCAACTACGGAACAACCAGATAAATTCTGTCACTCTTCAGTAGTTCTCTTCAGTGTTTCAAGTTTCTCTCGTTCTGCCAGGACCAACATTTTGGTTTTTTTTTGATGCCATAACGTCGAAAATATGGGCCTTTCTTTCTTTTCCTTTCGTATGATTTTTAGCTGTTTTTTCCCCGTTAATATTATTTTCGTATGTTATAATTTGTGTTTATTATCTCTTTTAATTGTGGCCTTCTTTTACGATTCTTATTTTGCTTATTACATATTAATTTTGGCCATTGCACAGTATATATTTTTATAAATTCGTTTTATTCGGCGCTCATTCGGTTGATTTCCGCTGTAAGTTCGGAACCCGAACAGTTTATATGTTATCTCTTCGCTAAAAGTCCGTTTCAACAATTTAATCTACCGTACATGAACGGATGCAAGACGGACAAGTAACGAATGTATAACGTATATACAACGCATGAGAACCGCACAAAACGTAAACGTACCGCACATTCATCGGACATTTTGTGCGGTATATGTCCGTTCCAAGTTTTGAACATGTTCAAAATTTTTCACCGTATAAAACGGACATCACCGTACTTGTACCGTATTCAACGGATAAATAACGAACGACAAACTTATGTGAACGAAGACAAACGGATATAATTTATTTTCATGCGTTCGGCGTTCGTTTGGGTTATACGGTGTAGTGTTAGAGGGGCTGTAGATTAAATTGGTGAAACGGACTTTTACCGAAGAGATAACGGATAAACCGTTCGAGTTCCGGACTTACAGCGGAAACAAACCGGACGAGCACCGAATAAAACGAATTTATAAAAATAAATGTTATACAACGGCCAAAATTAACATGAAATAACAAAAAAAGAATCGTCAAAGAAAGCCATAATTTAAAGATAATAAGCACAAACTATAAAAAATTTAAAAAAAAAGAAAAAAAACCAGCTGAGAACAGAAAATGCCCGTATTTTCGACCTTATGGTTTCAATTATGAGGCAGCCGGACGAACAACCAATCTTATGGTCCTGCCAGGACGAGAGAAACTTGAAATACCGAAGAATTACAAAATTTATCTGGCTGCCCCTAGTTTGAGGCCATTAGGCCGATAATTTGAGCCATACTTTCTGTTCCTTTTTTTCTGTTTTAAGCCAGTCTTTTATTTATTTTATTTTATTTTTTTGCACTTTGTATATTTTGCCCTTTTTTTAACCTTAAAATGTGGCCTACTTTTACCATTTTCATTTTGCTTAAAACGAATTTACAACGATTGCTTATTATGTGATCATCCAGGCGTGGATGCAGACAATTAGAAAAGGGGGTTACAATTGGAAATGATAGCAGATTTCGCCGAGTGAAGCTTTTTCGGGTATTCATTAATAAAACATCAGGATATTCATGAAAAAATACATGATTGTCAAGAAAAAGGGGGTTCCAACCCCCGGAACCCCCCTCTGGATCCGCAAATGCCATCCAATAGAAGGCGCTATACACTTATTTTTTAAAGATTTAAAGTTGCTTCTTTAATTTAGTAATTGCAAGACTTATTCAGTGTTTGTTTATTTGTATTTATATTGT
>MJUU01058021.1:13449-23558 GCA_002080025.1 Modiolus philippinarum
AATGCAGTGTTCACAAATTTATATACGAACGTTATACAATATTCAATGCAGTATTCCATACATCATATGCCAACGTTACGAATGGAAATATAGGACATTTTGTTTTGATACGGGCTTTTTCACGGTCAGTATCAAGCAACCCCGTTAGGGCGAGCTTGATGCGTGACGCCGTGATTGAGTCCATATAAAAACAAAATGTTCTAAGTTACTTTTAGCGATAATTAAGATAAATGTTAAATAGAACTCTTTAATGAAGTAAAATAAGCTGAAATTACGTTTTAACATGGTTAATAAAACTCTTTATTGCCACGATTAATATGTATTCTTCATCCTTTCAACGTATGACTGGTATGAGCAACGCACACGTGACTTCTTGACAGTGACTTGTTATTTTTTTATATCACGGCCTGTTCACTGTTACTGTAAATTCCAGGCAATATATATCAAAGGGAATTCATACAAAAAATATATGTAAACGTTAAAACAAGAAATGCAGTATTCAGAGCATTATAAGCGAACGTTCCGACATGAAATGCAGTGCTCACACATTATATATAAGCGAACGTTACAATATCAGAGCATTATAAGCGAACGTTACAACATGAAATACATTGCTAACACATTATAAGCGAAAATTACAATATAAAATTTCTTGATGACAACATTATATGCGAACGTTACATGCAAATGCAGTGCTTACATGTATAACAGTATATGGGAACGTAACAACATGCAATGCAGTGCTCAAACATTATATGCGAACGTTACAATAAGAAATGCAGTGCTAATAACATTACATGCTGCCAATATTACAATATATGCAGTCGTTTCAACATACCATTATTGTACGGAGTCATCAACATTGTATGCATACTCTAAGCATTAAATGCGTTGCTTACAATATACAAAACATTCCTACGATCATATTTTGAAACGTAAAAAAATGTACGGCAAGACGTCATGATATCCTCTTTTTATCGGTGCATGCAAAGTTCCAACGTTCAAGTTTATATTGCCCTTTCTATTACATTATAAATTAATTGCAATGAATCTTTAGTATTACTTCATTCACAACAGTAAAAATACTTATAATTGAATGGTCGAATGATTGATTTGTACATACGACCCAAGGCAATTGAGAGCAGAGCATGCGAAAATTTTTATAGTCCTGGACTGGGTTGCACAAAGCTCAATTAAAACTTAATTGTCTATTAAAATTTAATAGTCTATCAAATTAGTAGGAAATGTTAAAGCGTAATAGACCATTAAATATTTAATAGTCTATTAACTTTTGTGCAACCCAGTCCTGGTCTTGAAAGAAATTATAGGTCTAGCTTATTACGGATGTCAACAGTACCGATGACCAGCAAAAACGTACAGCCATTTTTAGTTACATACATTATGTATCTTACATAGGTCTGGAAAGAATATTGTGGGACTAACAGAAAATTAAAGAAATATAATAATTCAACCGTGAATCTTGTACCTTTATGGGGCCATTTTAAAAAAAAATCCTCAAATTGTGTTTAAATTTGTAGGGTTGTTTTTTGGTACATGTACATGTGTTATATTGAAATATAGTTGGTAGCAGTCATAATCTCTCACAAAGTTAACTTAAAACTGTTCTAATGACTGCCCGAAGTTAACTTAGAACTGTTCTAGAACAGTTCTAGAGATGCTCTAGAAAATTGTTCTAAAAGCAGTCATTGTCAAGAACTGTTCTAAAAGCAGTCATGATCTTCCGTATGACTGCTTTTAGAACTGTTCTGAGTTAACTTAGAAAATGATTGTTTTTATGACTACTTTTAGAACTGCTCTGTCTTATGACCACATTTAGAACTGCTCTATTTTATGACTGCTTTTAGAACTGTTCTAAGTTAACTTAGAAAATGACCGTTTTCATGACCGTTTTTAGAACTGTTCTACGTCTGCTTTAAGTTTACTTCAAGTAAACTTAGAATTGTTTCTAAGTTAACTTGGAGTTAACTTAAATGATAGGTTATGACTGCACCCAACTGTAGAATAAAATATGACACATACATATGTTTTCTGACATATTAGCAATCGAACATGCTTGGAACTAGTATTTGAGTATATGTAAGCCATTCTAAAGTGTTTGGAAAAATGAGAGCAATTTTTTTTCTTATGTGAGCGTATAAACATTGCGTTTCGAAGTTGCAGTACGTACTATTTAGCTTTGAAAGTCTACTGACTGCAAACCAAAAAATGTGTGCACGAATTATGTGGGGGTGATGTCCTATACCTGTTGGATTGTAAATTGAAATAATCGACGATCTACTTGAATTTAGTTGAAATGCAAACTCAAGGAAAGGACACCTCTAGTCCACTCTTGTACAATTGTTTTACACAAAAAATACCGAAGTTCCATCAAAACAGTAAATTTCGTTATGCTGTACACGTGTTTCAAGGAGTAACCTCTCATCAGCAGCATATATATTGAAGCATATTTCAAATTTATGGTTCTCTCCTAATGTTATTTAACAGGATTAAAAAAAAGAAATGTCAAAAGTTTTCATTGTGTCGTGAAGGTACACATATAGTTTCTACAACGAGAAGACCGAGAACTAAGTTGATTTTGAAATTTGTCCCATCGAATTAAATAAATTTTCAAATATTTGACAACGAGGCTTACCGAATTTTCAAACATTTGAAAATTTATTGAACAAGATGTGAGAAATTTCATAATTAACGTGTTTAAGATGTAAAAGATGTTTTTCTAATGACATAATGTAAAACACCGAAGTTTATGTTCCGAAAAGGTTTGGCGGGAAATTTCACGCTAGTAGAGAGGAGAAATATTTTTACCACATCGGTGAGGCGTTGATTAAGGCTAGAAATAGTCATGGTGGGGGTTATGTGTCTGCAGGATACGGGAGTTTTGAGATAGGATCTATTGTATAACTGTAGACAGACTTTTTGAAGAAATAAATGCTAACTCTTAAATGATCAGTGATAATATGATTAACGATTCCCTCCGTATAGATTTTCAGTGAAATTACGGGGCAGTATAATTATTTAATTAATCACAACAGTAACAATAATAACATGAATGAATAAAAGAAATACAACGATTTGACTGATTATTTGTCAATAAAAAATTATAACCATTATGTTAGAATTGAGTCATAGACATTTCCTTCAATTTCAGACTTGCTTTCTTATTATGCATGTAATATACATTTTTTATGTAAATAATCTTGGCCATAAAAAGTGTCTTCATACGGAACTTTGTTTGTCGTAAAGTCTTAAACTATATATTATCTTCTTATGACAGTTAAAAGGAAGAGTTTTTTATTCGTTTTTTTCTCTTGAATTTTAGCAAAGTTCGGTTTACACAAATGAACGTCATACAAAATCTGTTTTAGTTTATGACTTGAACTTGCCCTTACATTGTTCTAACATTCGTATAGGAAGTAATAAGTTCTGCTTTTTCAAAACATACAGATAATTCTGACAAAAATATTATAAATAGGACAAAGTCGTTTCATTTTTTTTCTTGTTTCTCGGGCAAGCACTCGGGGATTAATTAGGGTTTTAACTACTACTTATTATAAATAAGACAAAGTCGTTTATCAGATATCTAAAAACTCTGAGATAATTATCTCATAAGTATGACTTATTTTCTTATAACTATGAGATAATATGTTATGATTATGAGTGATATCTGATAATTATGAAAAAAATATTTATAATAATGAGATGTTATCTCTTAATTATGAAATAACATCTCAAAATGATCTCATAATTATGAGATGTTATCTAATAATTATGAAATAGTATCTTATAATCATGAAATCAGTATCTCATAATTACGGGATATCTATTCTTTATGTGCAATAAATACGTTTCCGTAACAGTTTCTGTATAGCGGACGCCATATTAGCATATATTCGAATAATTATGCTATCTTCCAATAACTGGGGACAGTTTTAATTTATATAAAGAAATGTACAATTAATTGAAGATATTTGAAATTCAAATAAAGCCATTTCATATTTAATATAGGTAAAATTGAATTGGACCTTTCTTACTTGGAATTATATGCATTGAATTTATATACATAATTGAATTGAATAACTACCATTTCATGACTTTAAGATTTAAAGGTTTATTAAATTTTTTAAGGGATGTTGAGTATAATATTTTTTATGAAAATGTCAAATTGTCAATAAGTTATAAAAGTTCATAAACCTTTTCGCTAGACAACGATGTGTTAATTTCATCAACAACCGGTTGCACTATTTCTAGTAACTGACAAGAGACATTTACATGACCGACCAATGGCCAACTGAGATCAAACTTACACACATGTTGATTATTATTTCGATACCTAATATATCAGGAGGTCTTTAAATTTGCTAGAAATTAGAGAAAGATCAGTTTAATTTAATTGTTCTTGTCCAGGAAATGAATTAAACATATCTTTAATTCAATTAGAGATGTCTTCTTCAGTAGCTTTAACTGATGATTTCATTGATTTATAATTTGAGGATAGGTTCATTGATTTAAAGATTGGTATACAATTGCAATATATCTATCTTTAATCATTTAAATATATTCAATCAGATGACATACAGTTAAGTTTCATTCTGCTTTTTGAACCTATCTATCTGTGATTGAATTGAAGTTCAAAGATATATTTGATTTTCAAGATATGAACTATCTTAAATTCATTTGAAAATAGATGCAGTCTCATTAAACCTATTTTCAATTATTTGGAGATAGGCACAAGTATTTGTATGTTTATGTTTAATTGGCGTTAGATTAGTTCCTCTCTCGAAAGTCTCGCATAACATGAAATTTACAAAACCACCTCTATCGTTTTACCAATTTGAACGTGTTTAGTCGGCGCACTTGTTGCCGTCTTTTTTTTTTTATAAATAAATCTTATTTAAGTATTCTGAGTCTAAATATTTTTCGTCAGTCAGAAGGTCTGTGATATGCATATATATGTATGAAGTAATCAGTTTAGTATCTCGTTAGTTTGTGCTTGGATTATTACCATTATGTGTGTTATCAGCAGATGAAGGTTGTACCATTACTAAAACTAATTTTCCTAGTCATGTATGCAGCTTTTGATTGACATTTTATCTACAATTTAGATTTTTCAAACATTTCTGCGAATGTAGCAGATTAATAAATACAAAATTAAAACGTACATAGTTTAAACATAATGAAACAGGGATCATAAGCAAGTACGGAAGCGTACTTGTATAGGGATATGCCAAATCGATCTCGAAAACATTCTCCGATAAAATAAAAATAAATTAAAATAACATTGTTTTAACGTGAAACTATATATATATCAAAAACAAATAAAAATAAATTAAAATAACATTGTTTTAACGTGAAACTATATATATATAAAGAAACAAATAAAAATAAATTAAAATAACATTTGTATAAAATATATATAAAAACAAAGAAGTAAATAGAAAGAAGAAGGGAAAAGTATGAAATACGTGAAATATTGTACGTTTAAAGAAAATAAGTTTGTTGTCTCATGAATAATTGTCCTATTTTGCTTTTTTGATACTAAAATGAATGTAGATTATTTTTTCTATATGCAAATCCATATACAATTGGTTTAAAAACACGCCCAAATTTATATATTTCATGCAAATTTTTGGCACACCTTGTATTCCAAACTAATGGAAGATACCCCCACCCGGTAGCGAATTAGGGATATTTGAAAAAAAAATCAATTTTTCTACTTTTGAGTTCTCTAAATTTCAACTTTTTAACTTAAAATTTTTGACTTTCAAACTAAAAATTTTGACCTTTATAAACTCAAATTTCGACTTTGAAGTCAAACCTTCAGCGAAATTTTGAGTTTTTAAAAGTCGATATTTTGAGATTAAAAAATAAAAAATGTCGAGTTTAAAAAAGTCGAATTTTGGAATTTTTTTTAGTTAAAATTTTGAGTTTTTAAAAATCGAAATTTCGAGTTTACAAAAAAGACGAAATTTTGAGCTAAAATAGTCAAGATTTCAGTTTGAAAACTCGAAATTTCGAGTTTAAAAAGTCAAAAATTCGAGTTTTTTTAAAATTAAAACTTTGGAGTTTTTTGAAGTCCAAATTTTGATTTAGAAAATGCCGACATTTTGACTCCAAAGTCCAAATTTTGAGTTCAAAGTCGAAACTTTCAGTTGAAAGTAGAAATGTTGAGTTTTTAAAAGTCGAAATTTTAACTTTGTAAACATTTGTTCTCATGTCCCTAATACGCTTCCGTACTTGAGTGATTGTATTGTAACATAAATAATATTGAAACAAGGAAACAAAAACTAAAGGGAGATACATGTAAATAAAATATAGATAATATAAAGTATCTTTACAGTATATTGCTCTACAGAGTTGATCGTACTCGAGTCCATCGTACTGTGATACAAGTAGACCACTCAAAAAAGCGATTCATTCATAGCTTAAATATCAGATATCTATACAAACTATGATCAAAATTGTATGACACAGAAAATAAAATATTGGAGGCATACCTCCCAATGACCTTAATAATTATAAATTATACAAATGTATATGTAAAAATGGAAACATCTACAATTGCTGAAAATTATAATTACATGCCACAATCTGCTATGGAACTACACATGAAGAACACGAATAAGACAAAGCCAGCGGTGGTTTAAACCGGTTTATTGGCACCCAAACCTCCCCTTTATCTGTCCCGTTTCCCTATTGTATAATTAACATACGAATTTAACCCAATACAGATAGACTACTAACTCCATAACCACAATCTTGAAAGGAAAGGAAAAAAAACAATACATAATTTAGAAAGATGGGCCATGGGGTGCTCGCCGCTAAACTGCCGGCTAGCTTAAGGAGCCTAGTCTGCTGGTAGAACACTGTCGCGCTACGGAAGAAAAATCAAATTCAAAACTTCCCGAAGGGTTTAGTCAAGAATCATCATAGATTTCAGTAGACATCGGCGGTATCAGTGAGAGGCCAATATGTGTGCAAAATTTTCAGGTTATTAGGTCTCAAAGCTAATTTAACGGATGCAAGCAGAATATCTTGTCGATATCCCCTATTACGTAAAGAATGTAAGTTACGTCCCAGCTTTTCTGGATTTTTAATCAATTTCTGGCATTTTTTAACAACATTTCCGTAAAAAAGAGGATTTAAAATGCCCTTAGTAATACATTGTAAGCTGTTTACGAGTAACGCCATATTTAGACAGCAAATGTTCATATCTATTATTAAACTTCTTAAATGTATTCAACAACTTATGAAATCTGTAACCCTGTTGTAAAAGTTTGGCTGTGATCGTATAAGGTTACGTTCATTAAAATCGTCAAGAGTAGAGCACTCTCCTGCGAATCGTACCAATTGAGAAATATACACCCCGTAGGATGGAGCTAGAGGGATGTCGCCGACAAGAAAAGGGAAATTAGTGATAGTGAAATCGGAAGCATCCCGTTTATCATTTATTTTAGTTTTTATTTTACCGGAGTCAATAATGATAGTAAGATCCGGAAAAGGGCAGTATTTAGAATCATTGTTAGCTTTATTTAATTTTAGTCTAAAAAATTTGGGGATTATCAATTACATGTATATGAATTTATTTCTTTCTGAAAGAGAATCAATATTTTTAAAATATGTTGGACCCCTCCTTAAGATAAAAATTGCGTTCTTTCTCATAACTTTTTACATTTAATTTAAAATGAATTCTGCCCTCGATATTTGAATGACATGTGTTACAAATTCAGTCTTTCACTTAGAAATGGATATATCGACCCATTTCTATTTGACACTAATTCTGAATGTCTATTACAAATGGTGAATGAAAGGATATGGAGTAAATACACATGAGGCAAAGTCTCTACAAATACATAGTAAAACAAGCAAAATAACAACGCTTTTATTGTTATTCTCCATCATGAAGTCACCATGAGGCCTTGAACAATCATACCTAAAGTAAGTTAAAGACTCCCCCTAGTACCGGTTTGAGCGGTATTCTTTGCTATTACAAATAAATAAATATGACCAAAAAGCAAAATCAGTTTTAATTTGTCTGTATATTATCAACTTATTTCCTTGGTTCGATACTTTTCGTTGAACCTTAAATAAATTAGCCCTCCAGAATCCAATACATTTAGAATTCAATTGGAATTAAACTTTGTTGTCGAGTGGTTTTATCTTTCTCTGGAATATCTAAATATGGCTTTGAGGCATCCTGCTCAAGAATATTTATTTTTAACTAACATAAATGCTTCAAATAATCAGGAATCTGATCTATCAACAGATCTATGTAGCAATGATATTTAATTATATTGATTATATTTTAAGATATAAAGGACAGACTTAAAAAGTTACCATTCGATGATCTTATTCTTACACATATAATAAATGAAGTTTCTCAATGAAAGGGAGTTTATTTCCTTATTTATATATTTATCCATATAAACGGAGAATTTAGTTGGAAACAAATGCCCAAAGTAAATTGTAAGATTAAACAACAACATACCGAAGTTAATGTGAATTTAGTTTAATATGTAACAACATTTTTGTCTTTGGAGCAGTATGAGAAAACTTTTTCTGAACTAAAAAAAACCTTCTTTCCTTTATCAAATACTTCATCTCTAACTACAGAAAAGCGTCCAGATGAGGTAAAATATATATTTTGGTCACTTGATTATAGAGTGACCATTTGATCATACTCATCATAAATTTTTGATCTGCAACTTTTGTCCAGGCTCTGTCTTTCTTTTTCGTTTCAAGCCTATCCTGGATTTCTTTTATCCTTATTTTTTTCACAATCAGTTGCTTTCTTCATTCTAGATTTTCCTTAAATCACAGAGTACAATCCTCCTTTTCAAACACCCTTTCCACCTTAAAAATCAATTAAATTTTTTTCTGTTTCTATCGAATATGTACTACATGTACATGTACTAAATGGGGGTAATAACAGAATTGTCAAGACAGCCAAATTCCAAGAGGTAAAGAGAGAGCAGGTGTCGACCGCAACGGTCCTAACTTGACAAAAGAAATGGTGGGTTAAACCGTTTTATGACGCACACTCCCCCTCTTTCGATTGCGGTAGTGTCCGGCAGCAATTGAACAGCATTTGCCACCGACAGATCGTAAGACATTGAAATGTTCATACCAGTACTAAGTTAAAATGGTGTTGTGAGAGATGTGGTCGGTGGCTGATTGGTAAATGTCATTTTCATTGGTACACTGTAAAAATGGCGTTTAGATTTAAAACACTTTCCTTAACACTTTTTTGTGTTCGTTTTAAGCACCTAAACATGTGTAGAAGCAAAGAAAGTGTTTAGGTCTGAAACATGTTTAGATATTAGGTGTTTAGACCTAAACATGTTTAGATATTAGGTGTTTTGGATGAACTTTTATTTACTTGGGATTTGGGGAGGGTTTATTTATTAAAAAATATTCCTCTCTTCTGTCATGTTCCATTCAAGGAAGTTGTCGACACTCCAATTCACAAGTGTAGCTTCCCTTACCTAAATAGAAATAAAAGAAAAAAATAAACATTTTTGAAAATATACATGCAAAAATAGTATTCAGTCCTACAAATAACAAAAAAGTGTTTGTATCAAATAAATCATGAACAAATACATACCTCTAAAGACAAAATGTGTCTGTTTTAAAGCAGTATCTCCTAAACGAAAGAAGCTGGACTCGTCTTTGTTTATCGCCATGTTTCCATTTTCAAAATCAAGCAAAGGATGACCACAGCACCCTTTACATGGACAACAACTCTGATTATAAAAAGGCTAAATATGTTTAGATCTAAACACGTTTAGGAAAGTGATTAAAAAGTGTTTCTCATACTTTCTAAGAGTAAAGTCAAGATGGTTTGCGTTTCTAAACATGTTTAAATCCTAAACGTTAAAAAAGTGTTAAGGATTTAAACACATTCCTAAACAAGTTTAGAACTAAACATGTTTTAAAAGTATTTAAAACCTAAACACCTTCTTTACAGTGGAAGTGAAATGAACTAGATATTTAACCATCAGTTTGGGAAATAAAATATCAGGTGTTGATTTATCCCTTAAGTCCATTATTAAGGTCTTTCCCACTACAGTGGAAAGACCTTATTGTATTTC
>MJUU01058022.1:0-20560 GCA_002080025.1 Modiolus philippinarum
AATTTTGTACTTACCATATCGATTCAGGGTTCAATGAGCGGGGGGTATTTTTGGGTGCCATTCGGCGACAGCTCTTGTTCAAATTTACAATGGCAGGCATTGCCGAAGTTCAAAGCGTGATCAGTTGTGTTTCATACTCGTACCGCGAGTATCTCTTCCATCCCACATTGTCATTCGTTCGAGAAACACCCTTCGTGTCTTTTTCCCTTCATGATTCGAATCTCTAGATATTTTAATTCCTCGGTACGTTCCTTTGCAGCCACCAAACGCTTCCCTGGTGTTGCAAACCCGGTACTACATACTTTACAAATTCGGCTATATTTTTTTAACTGGTTTATGTTTTAAAATATGGAAACCAGTACCGAATGATACATCTAAAAACCAACGAGAGAAAAGTAACCTACAACGACCGTTTTATTTTGCCGGTCATTAGGACCGTCACGAACAATAAATTTGCCGGACCTAGCCGTTTTTTGGCGGTCAGGACCGACAGGATCGACGATTTTTGCGAACTCTGTTAGTTGACCACCATTTTCAAAATGGCCACCAAAAAAGGCAGGAAAATTTTACATTGTCCGATTTCTATGACATTTGGTTTCCAAATTGGTCTTGATGTCGCAACTTCAAAACTGATGTTAAAAATTGTTCGTTGACCGCCATTTTTGAAATGGCCGCCAAAAAAGGCGGGAAAATTCAACATTGTCCAATTTCAATGAAATTTGATTTCCAAGTAGATATTGATGTTGGGACTTAAAAACCGATGTTGAAAATTGTTTTTTGACTGCCATTTACAAAATGATGTCTCAGCTTCAAAACTGGTTTGAGAGTGGTCCTTAGCAAGAACGTTTTTTGTCAAAACAGCCCATCAAAGAAATATAGTAAAACATGATCAGACTTTAAAAACAGTTCAAAATATTGAAGGTGTTTGAGCTACGAAAGTTTGAGAAACTAAAGATCAACTGTATAACTTGCAATGTTACCTTGATTGTGGCAACTGAAAGCCAGGTGAGTGATAAAGGCTCCTGGGAGCCTCTGGTTGCTTTAGGAGCCAAACATAGAAATATAAACCTTTCTGTTATTGAATGGAAAGATGACATACCAAGAAAAATGAAACAAATATTGATGCAAGATTTGATTTTTGTTTGCTTGTACAAGGTAAGTAATTTTTCTTATGCCCCCGCCGTTAGGCGACAGGGGCATTTAGTTTTACCCTTGTCTGTCTGTCTGTCTGTCTGTCTGTCTGTATGTCCGTCTGTACGTACGTACATCCGAAAATTTTTGTCAAGGATTTCTCAGCTTGTGTATGCAGTAATGATTTGATATTTGGTCTGAAGCTTTAGTATGATGAGTTGTACAGTGTCTTCGCTTTTCAAGTCCGTAACTCATCTACTTCCTGTTTGACGACAACTTTGATTTTTTCCCATTATAGCCATATATTGAATTTTTTCGTCAAGGATTTCCCGGCTTGTGTATGCAGTAATGATTCGATATTTGGTCTGAAGCTTTAGTATGATGAGTTGTACTGTGTCTCCCCTTTTCAAGTCCGTTTCTCATTTACTTCCTTTTTGACGACAACTTTGATTTATTCCCATTATAGCCATATATTGAAATTTTTCGTCAAGGATTTCTCAGCTTGTGTTCGCAGTAATGATTTGATATTTGGTCTGAAGCTTTAGTATCATGTATGATGAGTTGTACTGTGTCTCCCCTTTTCAAGTCCGTATCTCATCTACTTCCTGTTTGACGATAACTTTGATTTTTTCCCATTTGGTCTCCGCATGATATCTTGAGAACCACATTTCATATCTAAATGAAACTTTGCACAGACATAAGTTATTATTAGAGGAAGATCCCTCTTGATTTTGAGGTTTGTGTGACAAAGGTCATGGTGACAACTTCTAAAAATAGAACAAAAATTTGACTTATCCCTTTCCACACAATATCTCTAGAACCATGTTACACATCCAAATGAAACTTGGCATAGACATGAGTTTTGAGCAGAGGAGGAACCCTATCGATTTTCAAAGTTTGTGCGACAAAGGTCAAGTTCACAACTTCTTAAAATGTAACATAATTAAAACATTTCAATAAAGCCTAAAATCACAGGTTTGGTATTATTTGATAACCAAAATAGCTAAAAAAAAGTTTTTTTTGGGGGTCAATAACTTAAAAATGAGATATAATGAAAAGTCAAGATTAAAAAAGGGAGGTAATAAAACTAAGGGAGGTAATTAATTTAATGTGAAGAAGTGTTCAATATTATTAAAGGTCTTTTGCGATGTCCGGTAAAAATAAAATCTTAGATGAAAAAAAAAAATCATTTGTGTATTCTGATTTTTTGTAAATTATTGATTTCAGCAATTCATGTTACATAATAAGTGGAACCCCTGCTCAAATTTTTTATGCCCCCAGATCGAGGATCAGCGGGCATATTGTATTTGTCCTGTCTGTCTGTCTGTCTGTTTGTCCAAAACTTATACTTGGCTATAACTTGTGAACTATATATGGTAGACTTTTCATACTTAGCATATGTATAATTCTAGTCAAGAGGAACATAAATATGCCCCAAAAAATTAGGTCAGGTCAAAGGTCAAGGTCACGGAGGTAAAAAAAATTGGTGCTGGGGGCATATGTAGTGTTTCACAAACACATCTTGTTAGCTCACCTGGCTATGCCAGGGTGAGCTTTTGCCATCACGTGGCGTCCGTCGTCCGTCCGTCGTTAGCTCACTTTCAAAAATCTTCTCCTCTGAAACCACTGAGTCAAATGGAACCAAACTTTAACTGAATCATCACTAGGGTATCTAGTTTCAAATTTGTTATTTTGTATGTCTTAGGTCAAACAACATGGCTGCCGTTACTAAAAATAGAACATAGGGGTAAATTACAGATATCAAAAATCTGACATTGGGTAAAAATGATCAGCATGAGAAGATCTACCCATGCTGAAATTTTGAAGAAAATCTGACAACCCGTCTAAGAGTTATTGCCCTTTTTCCGTAAAATTTTCAAAATTTTGATGTTTTTTATTTTTTATTGAAAAAACTATAACAGATAGAGGTTAAGTTTAAATTGCAAAAATGTTCAGCATGTTAAGATCTACCCACATGGATATTTTGAAGAAAATCCAAGTACCTATATATGAGTTGTGGTCCTTTATTGGTCAAATTTTTCGTGATTTTTTACTTATGTCCTATATTTCAAAAACGCTTTGAGATAGAGGTCAAGTTTAAAATGCAAAAATGTTCAGCATGTTAAGGACTATATTTTATTGAACACATTCAAGTTTTCTAACCGCTTCCAAGATGGCCGCCTGTGGGGAACTTAGTTTACCATTTGACCTAATGGGAAAATTCATACAAAGAACTTCTTCTTGAGAACCACTGAATGGATTTGAACGAAACTTGGCATGAATGATGTTTATGAGGTGCTGACCAAGTGTTATTACTTTGGTGCCAATCTGTCATCTTACATGCGGACAGCATTGGACCCTATGGGAAATGCACACAAAGATCTTCTAGAGAACTGCTAAATGGATTTAAATCAAACATGACATGAATGATGCCTGTCAGGTGCTGACCAAGTGTCACCAGCTGTGAACTTAAGTTAACAAAAGATCTTCTTCCAGAGAACTGCGTAATCCAAACTTCGCTTATGAGAAGCTGACCAAGTGTTGTTACTTCAGTTCTGATCCATCATCCAACATGGCTGCCAGCAATAGGGAAATGCATACAAAGATATCATGGAAAACCATTGAATGGATTCAATTTAAACATTGCATAAATGAAACTTGTGAGATTTTGATTTGACCAAGCTTGTTACTTTGGTGCTGATCCATCTTCCGACATGGCCACCAGTAGCAAAACATAGTTTAACATTGGACCCAGTGGGAAATGCATAAAAAGATCTTCTCCTCTGAGACTGCTTGAACAATTTCAGTAGAATTTTGATATGATAGTCCTTATGTGACCCTCTTCAAAGTTTTATGTTAAATAGCTGCCAGCAGGGAACGTAGATTAACTTAGTCCCTTAAGTTTGGAAACTGCATTCAAAAATCTTCTCTGAAACTGCTTGAACAATTTTAATTAAATTTTATAAAAAGTTTCTGATTCTTATGTACATACACCACCAAAGACGGACCATCAATTTGGAATTATAGTGCTGCAGGTCCCAGGTGAGCGATACAGGCTCTTGAGAGCCTCTTGTTTTCAAATGGTGGTCTGAAATGGGTTGTAATGGATAGTGGAGCTTTCAGTTGCCATGGAAACCAAACCAGAATACCGAATCTTTGATAAAAAAGTGTTCTGCTACGTATTTTCTGTCACAATATAAATTAGATTATAAGAGGAACCCCTGCAAATTTTTATCCCCGCCGCAACACGACGCGGGGATATGGTAATGCGGGGCGTCCATCCGTCCATTTGTCTGTCCATCTGCCTTGTAAGCGCTCTAGCAAGTTTATTTCTCATTGGATTTGAATAATATTTATACAGTAGCTTTAGTTCAAGGATGCCTCAAGCGAGTTCAAAGATGAGTCCTATTCGAATATTTTTGTAGGAGTTATGTTCCTTTTTAACTTCAAAAATTGACAAAATATCCTTGTAAGAGCTCTAGAAAATTTATTTCTTATTGGATTTGGAAAATATTTACACAATAGCTTAAGTTCTAGAATGCCTCAAGCAAGTTCAAAGATGAACCCTGTTCGAGTATTTTTGTAGGAGTTATGCCCCTTTTAACTTTGAAAATTGACAAAATATCCTTGTAAGCGCTCTAGAAAATTTATTTCTTATTGGATTTGGAAAATATTTACACAATAGCTTAAGTTCTAGAATGCCTCAAGTGAGTTCAAAGATGAACCCTGTTTGAGTATTTTTGTAGGAGTTATGCCCTTTTGGTGTAACACAACTAATTCGGAACCCAGTCAGGCCTTATTTGAGACAACATAGTTCCAAGGAAGTGTTAATAGTGTCGTAGATTAAAAAGATTGACTAGTCATTATGAATTAAATTGAGAAAGCATTCAATAGAGATTCTTTTCAGCCTAAATTTATACCATTTCGTTGAAAATTTAAGATTTAATCAAAGTTGAAAGCGGAGGTATTTTTCCCATGAAAACACAGACAGGAAGTACCTATCCCTAGGTTATGACCTTCAGGGAACCAGTTTTCTCTTATATTACAGTTAAGGTCAGTTCATTTTTTCATGAGAGTTTACCAAAAGATGAGTCTTTCAGATGAGACATGTGTAATTTTGTTTGAACTTCAGATACAAATTCTACGAACGCAGAAACACGTGCAATTTAACATGGGAGGCTATGGGAGACGGAATTAGTTGTGTTACATCTTTTATAATTTTGAAAATTGACAAAATATCATTGTAAGTGCTCTAGAAAATTTATTTCTTATTGGATTTGGAAAATATTTACACAGTTGCTTTAGTTTTAGGATGACTAGAGCCAGTTGAAAGATGAGTACTATTTGAGTATTTTTGTAGGAGTTATGCCCCTTTTTAACTTTGAAAATTGACAAAATATCCTTGTAAGCGCTCTAGAAAATTTATATCTCATTGGATTTGGATAATATTTACACAGTAGTTTAACATCTAGGATGCCTCAAGTGAGTTTGAAGATGAGTCCTGGTTGAATATTTTTGGAGGAGTTATGCCCCTATTTAACTTTGAAAATTGACAAAATATACTTGTAACAGTTTTAGCAAATTTATTCCTCATTGGATTGGGATAATATTTATACAGTAGATTAAGCTGAAGAATACCTCAAGTGAGTTCCAAGATGAGTCCTGGTCAAAAATTTTGTAGGAGTTACTCCCCTTCTTAACTTTAAATTTACCACAAATATGTGGGGTTTCAAATTGCTTGAGCAGTGGAGATATATGGCTACGTGTAGCCCTTGTTATGAAAGGGGGACTCGGAATGTTTTGATTTCAACAATACATATTACCTAGATTAAAAGGGGAACCCCTGCCCAGATTTTTTTTGAATGGTGGTCTGAAATGGGTTTTAATGGATAGTGGAGCTTTCATTTGCCATGGAAACCAAACCAGAACACTGAATCTTAGAAAAACATTATTCTGCTACATATTTTTCTTCACAATGTTAGAAATATGTATAAACTAGATTATAAGGGGAACCCCTGCCAAATCTTTATTTTAAAAGGGGGACTTGGAATGTTTTGATTTCAGCATTATGAATAACCTGAATTATAAGGGGAACCCCTGCCCAAATTTTTTTTGATGGTGGTCTGAAATGGGTTGTAACGGATAGTGGAGCTTTCAGTTACTATGGAAACCAAACCAGAACACTGAATCTTTGAAAAAAATATCTGCCTCATACATTTCTTCACATTTCAGAAAGATTTATTAACTAGATTGTAAGGGGAAACCCTGCCATTTTTTTTTTAAAGGGGGCTTGGAACGTTTTGATTTCAGCAATATGTATGTTAATTGTATTATAAGGGGAACCCCTGCCCAAATTTTTTTTGAGAGGTTGTCTGAAATGAGTTGCAATGGATATTGGAGCTTTTGGTTGCCATGTATACCAAACTAGAAAACAGAAATTTTTAGAAAAAGAGGTATTCTGATACATACCTTTACAATTTCAGCAATAATAAAATACTAGATTTTAAGGGGAACCCCTCCCCAAGTTTTTTTTGTGGAAAGGGACTTGGAATGTTTTGACTTCATGCAGCTATCAGCAATATGTATAACCAAAATTATAACCCCTGCCAAATTTTTTAGTCAAGTTAGGACAAAGTCAAACATTCTCAAAAGTTGCATTATAAGTTTCTATATTTAGTTCTTACAGTTTCATTTTTCACAATTGACTCAATCCTGTTGCCAACTGAATTTTACTGCTGTAATGATTGTTTTTTGATTTATCACATTGGCTAAAGGGGGATGGTTTGGGTCAAATAAAACTAGTTTAACCCTGCCGCAGCAGGTTTGCGCCTGTCATAAGTCAGGAAATTTATTAAGCTTTTATGTGTCTTGTCTGTTTTCTAGTTAGTTCACTTTATGTCTATGGGAGTCTGGGATGATGTTTATTTTCGCTGAACTTCATTACTCTTTATTTAAGGGCCAACGCCGTTGGGTGTGGGGTTTCCTCACCGTTCATGGAGGATCTAATGGTGGCTTTGAGTTGTTATTACTCCCCTTTGGCTGGTTGTCTCTTTGACACATTCCCTGTTTCCCTTCTTTTTAGCTCACCTGACCCAAAGGGTCGGTGTGAGCTATTGCCATCACTAGGCGTCCGTCGTCCGTCCGTTAAACTTTTCACATTCTCATCTTCTCCTCTGAGTCTACTTAAGCAAATTCAACCAAACTTTACAGGAATCATGTATGGAAGGTCCTTTACAAAGATTGCTCATTTCGTTCCGATCCGACAAAAAACATGGCCGCCAGGGCGGAACTTAGGTTTAACGGGAAAAATCACATTTTCATCTTCTGCTCTGAAACCACTGAAGCAAATTCAAGTAAACTTTACAGGAATTATGTACTAAAGGTCCTTAACAATGATTGCTCATTTCGTTCCGATCCGACAAAAAACATGGCCGCCAGCATGGAACATGGTTTAACATTGGACCCTATGGGAAAATCACATTTTCATCTTCTGCTTTGAAACATCTGAAGCAAATTCAACCTAACTTTACAGACTCTTATCTTTATAACTTTCAATACAAATTTCTTCATAGAATTATCCCAACAAACAATTTTTTATATAAAATTAAGCTGAAAAATACTCAGCTGTGTTGTTTTTGTAAAACAGATATTGAAACCTTAGAACATTTATTTTATGATTGTAGAATTACAAAAGATTTTTGGGAGTGTTTTACTAGAAAATTAAAACTTCACTTTCAAAATGTTATCTTTGATAAAGAACAAATATTTCTTGGTTTTCTCAAAGATACATCACTACTAAATTTACTTGTGTTTATTGCAAAGAAATACATTTACAAATGTAAATTAAAAGAAACACTACCAAATATTATTGAACTACAGTGTAGAATAGACCAATACAAATTGTATGAATATCAGATAGCTTTAAAAAATAACACACTAACTAGGTTTGAAAATTTCTGGTCTCCCCTTCATGATATTTTTATATGATTATAACACCATATCACACATGTTTAATTATATATATGCAATAAATGTTAGTATATAGAAATAACTTCAACAATCGCTAGATAAATCTTATATATATGCTATGTTTAAATATTGAATAAAAGAAGAATGATTGTGAGAGAGAATGAGGAAAAAATTATTTATATTTTTGTAATTATTACTTATTATATTATAATATACCTGTTTAATTAATAGTCAGTATATTCATGAAATCCCTGAATATCATTGTCAGGTGATACTGTACAGGGGATTGTAAAATCCTGACTATTGAAAAATAAATAAAAAATTAAAAAAACTTTACAGGAATGATGTATGGAAGGTCATTTACAATGATTGCTCATTTCATTCTGATCCGAAAAAAAAACATGGCCGCCAGCGCGGAACTTAGGTTTAATATAGGACCCTATGGGAAAAATCACATTTTCATCTTTTCCTCTGAAACCACTGAAGCAAATTCAACCAAACTTAACAGGAATGATGTACTAAAGGTCCTTGACAAAAAATGCTCATTTTTTTTCAATTTGATAAAAAACATGGCTGCCAGCGCAGAACTTAGTTTAACATTGGACCCTATGGGGAAAATCACATTTTCTCATCATCTCCTCTGAAACCGCTGAGGGCTTTTCCAGGAAAAAATGTACAGGAGGGCAGGAACGCAAGTCAAAATTTAGGGTACCACCACCATAATTTTAATTATTTTTTCAGGTATAAGCAATAGGTACAGTTTAGTTTAACACCCCCCACCAAGGTAAAAATAAATAACTTGCGTTCCTGCCCCCCTGTACATTTTTTTCTGGAAAAGCCCTGAAGCAAATTCAACCAAACTTTACAGGAATGATGAACTAAAGGTCCTTTACAAAGATTGCTCATTTCGTTCCGATCCGATAAAAAACATGGCCACCAGCGCGGAACTTAGGTTTAACATTGGACCCGTTGGGAAAAATCACATTTTCATCTTCTTCCACTGAAGTAAATTCAACCAAACTTTAGAGGAATGATGTACGGAAAGTACGTAACAAAAACTACTCATTTCATTTTGATCCGGCAAAAAACATGGCCTCCACTGCAGAACATAGTTGAACATTGGAGCCCCGTATGAGAAAGCCATCCTTTTCATCAAATTATCTTCTCTGAAACTGTTCAAGCAAATTTAATTAAATGTATAGAAGGTCCTTTGCAAAAATTACTCATTCCAATAGGATAAGACAAAAACACAGGTGCTAATGGAGAACTTAGCTAAATATTAGACCCCATTGGTAATAAACATATTTTTGGTCATGCATGGTATAGAGGCATTTTGTCAGGTGAGCAATACAGGCTCAGTCTCTGAGCCTCTAGTTCCTATTCTGATTGAAATAAAAGAATTTATATGCTTATATGCAACTATTTGCATATCTGATGATGTACTTACGAAAATAACAAATATTCGCAACTTGGCTCTCGCACCTTTGGTGCGTTTTCTGATTTTCATTTATTATGTAATATTTATGGTAATGTCTTTGCTAAAAATGATTAAATCTTTGTGGTACAGCAAAAAGTTATACATGTTAGAGATTATTAATGTAATACTTGTACATGATACAAATCACAGTGAGAAACATCAGTCAGTTATCTCCCTGTATCAAGTTAGTTATATATGGTCAAAGTGGAGATAATTATGTTGAGCAAATCATTAACCTCTATAAAATGATATTGAAATAAAAATTATCTCCACTTTGACCATATATAACGAACTTGGTACAGAGAGATTACTGAAAAATGTTTCTCATGAATGCAGGGTTATTCATAGCAAACTTTTAGAATAAATTTCTGAATTAACATCGTGAAGGGGACAAAATAATCTGTCAAAATTTTTTTCTAGAACCAACAATATTGAATTACAAGGGGTAGAGGGATTACATTATATTGCAATATAGGAAAATTATTACAGCGCAAGGATGCTGTGACTGTATATTGATTGAAGTTTGAAAACTTTTCTGATTTCAAGTTATTGAATTAAATATTATTTACAGCTGATAGGATAACCTTGACCTTTACACATATGGACCTTGAGAGGTATGATTCCTGTATCCATGACTATGTAACAGTATATGATGGGGACGACACTAACGGCACAGTGATAGGTACTTATTGTGGGAACAGGATACCAGCACCACTTACATCTCAGGGATCAGCCATGGCTGTCCAGTTTGTGTCTGATCCTTCTGTACAAATGTCTGGGTTCAGGGCACTGTATACCAAGTCTGCTTCAAGTGAGTTTCTGATACTGATAAGGTACTCTTAAACTTATGTGAGTTTCTGATACTGATAAAGTACTCTTAAGCTTATGTGAAAAGACTCAATGTTTGTTTTGTTTTTGTTTTTTGTTTTAATCAATATGTATGATTTTAAATGTTTAAAACTTTCAGTTTAAAACTGAACTTGTGATCAAACTAAGTTCAGGATTCATCATTGCATGAATAGGGTCTGTAAGTCTCGTCATGCGACCACGCAGAATTCACAATAAAATTGCAATTCGAAAACATTTCCCGCCAAAACATGGCGTTGCAGCATTATGATATCAACATTTGTGCTTGGAACGTCATATGATCATAATAAAAATGCAACTTCCGGTACAATTTATGTGCCCGTAGGTTCAAAAAATTTAACGAGACTTACAAACCCTATAAAAACATGGAAGTAAATAAGATTTATCCAGTGCTGAAATGTCCTGTCAAGTACAGAAAAGGGGGGTGGGGGGTGACAAATTAAAATGTGAAATGCCTTCTTACAACTTCATTTGTTCGGTCATTTCTTCATTTACTATGATGAGATCAATTTAACCTTTTCCGTAATACTGTTTGTTTTGTATGTCATTTGAACTGTAAACTAGGAAATCTTTATGCCTTTTTAGCTTACCTGGCTATGCCAGGGTGAGCTATTGCCATCACTTGGCGTCCAACGGCCATTGTCAAGCATCCATCTGTCTGTCTGTCGTAAACTTTTCATTCAAATATCTTCTCCTCTGAAACCACAGGGCCAATTGGAACCAAACTTGGTCACAATAATCCTTGGGTAGTCCCCTTTAAAAATTGTATCCATCAGGTCTATCCTCATCCAAGATGGCAGCCAGCAGGGAACATAGTTTTAACATTGGACCCTATGGAAAACACATTCAAAAATCTTCCTCTCAGAAACTACCAAATTATAAACCAACTTAGTCACAATGGTCCTTTAGATGGTCCCTTCCAAAAAAGGTATCAGGCATGTCCTTACCTCATCTAAGATTGCTGCCAGCGGGGAGAATAGTTTTAATATTGGACCTTATGGAAAACATATTCAAAGATCTATTTATCAGTAAGTACCAGTCCAATTGTAAAATTAGTCACAATGGTCTTTAGATGGTCCCTTCCAAAAAAGAAATTCAGCATGTCTGTACCTCATCCAAGATGGCCACCAGCGCGGGACATAGTTTTTACATTGGACCCTATAGAAAATGCATTCAATTATCTTCTTCTCAGAAAGTACTGGTCAAATTATAAACCATCTTAGTCACAATGGTCCTTAGATGGTCCCATTCAAAAAAGGTATCCGGTAGGTCTGTACCTCATATAAGATGGCCGCCAGCGAGGAACATAGTTTTAACATTGGAACCTATGGAAAATACATTCAAAGACCCTTTTCTCAGTAACTACTTGTCCAATTAGAACCAAACTTAATCACAATGATCCCTTGATGGTCCCTTTATGAAAGGTATCTGGCAGGTCTGTACCACATCCAAGATGGCTGCCAGCGGGAAACATAGTTGAACCTTATGGAAAAGACATTTAAAGAACTTCTTCTCAGAAACTACTAGTCCAATTAGAACCAATTTAGTCAAAGTTGTTCTTGGATGGTCCCATCCAAAAAAGGTATTTGGCAACTACATACCTCATCCCAGATGGCTGCCAGTGGAGACATAGTTTTTACATTGGGCTTATTGATTTTTAGGGGAACCGGTGTCCAAATTTTTATTTGAATTGTAGTCTGATATGGGTTGTAATGGATAATAGAGCTCTCAGTTGCCATGGATACTAGACCAGAAAACTGAAATTTTAGGAAAAAGTATTCTGCTAGAATTTTTTTTGATAACGGCAATATTTATACTAGATAACAAGGGGAACCCTGTCAAAATTTTCTTTAAAAAGGAGACCCTGAATGTTTTAATTTCAGCAATATGTATTACCTTGATTATAAGGGGAACCCCTGCCCAAATTTATTTTGAATTGTGTTCTGTTATTGGTTGTAATGGATGGTGGAGCTTTCCATTGCCATGGAAACCAAACAAGAAAACTGTAATTTTAGAAAAGAAGTATTCTGCTAAAAATTATGTTTTGATTTCAGAAATATATAAACAATAGTTATAAAGGAGAACCCCTGCCCAAATATTTTCTGAAAGGGGCTTGTAATGTTTTAATGTCGGCAATAATTATTACCTAGATAACAAAGGAAACTCCTGCCCAAATTATTTTTGAAAGGTTGATTGAAAAGGTATAAATTGGATAACACATCCAAACACATTTTAAGATCCTTTCTGAAACAACTTAGAACACAATGGTACTTTGATGATACCTTCCAGTAAAGGTATTGGAGAGGACCACACTTCATTCAATTTGGCTGCCAGTATTAAGATATATATTGGGTTCCATTACAAGAATTCAGTCTCTAATAATTAATCTAATTATAAACTTGATCAGAAAAGTACTCTGGTGGCCCCTTAAAATTTAAAATCATCCAATCCAAGGTAGCCTCCAATTGGAAATGTGTTTACTTTATGTCGGCCATGGTCCAGGTGAGTGTTACAGGCTCATGAGAGCCTCTTGTTTATGTGTCTCAAAAAGAAAATTTATCTTGTGCAGTCTTAAATTCGCTGTTGTTGGTTAAATTAACAAAATCATCCAATTATATCAAAATATTTTCTGCATTTCATCCGTTAATGAGAAAATAAAGTTATGTAAAAAATTCCATGTTAAATACAGTATTCAAATTGCAACATTTCAATTATTTGATGGGAAGTTACCTCCCTTTTGAGTTTGTAGTGGAAATCTTTCTTCATAATGAATATTGTCTCCCTTTTCAGGTTGTGGTGGTAATTTTACAGCAGAACATGGCAGTTTCACCAGTCCTGGTTATCCAAATGAATATCCATTGAACACTGAATGTGTGTGGACTGTGTATACCTCACCAGGAAATAAAATAGAGATTGCTTTCAGGTAACAACAGCTTAGTTTGCCTTAAAAGTTGTAATGAAAACAATTATTAATGATTATTTTTTGTGCTAAATGTTTACTGCTTGTACTCTTTAGAATGACAATTTTGCTTTTACAAGTTTGAAGCAGAGTCAAGAATAACACGGAAAAAAGAAGGAAAAATAGTTCACATAAATTTATTCTCAAAAAGTTCCATTTAGACTTGAGGAGATTGACTTCTATAGTATATATGAAAATATGGTTGAACTGGGGGCTATCTCACTTCAATCGTAAGCACGTGCAAAAAATCAATATGTCTGCCAACGCTTGGAATGTTCAAGCGATTTATACAGTATTATTTGTTGACTGATTTAAAAAATCTTTGCTGTTTATACAAAGAATGAATATGTGCCTCTCAACCAGCAATTTATCATGAACAGCAAGATATGTGATTTGTATTTAAACAGAGATTTAAAATCGCGTGCCAATTTTTGAAAACAAAGTTGCTGTCCAGCTTCAGTAAACGTATACCAATTATGACGTCATATTTTTCCCGGGAATGTTTGATATTTATTTGTGAAAGTCGGAGCTGGTCATGCTTTTGGGAGTAATTTTAGAGCGTTAAGGTGAGAAAAAGTATCAAACCCTCTTGAAAAGCAAGCCTCGGGATGGACATGATATCTTAGCCTTCGGGTTTGAGATCATCCTATCTCACCTTTTCCCTTGGGATAGATACTAAATATTTCACCTGACAGTGTTTGATTGTTTTTCTCACAGATATAAGCAAAATATAAGTTTCTGTACAACCAGACTATAGTTGGTGTCTGCCATGTCTAAGCAACTTTCAACAATATTTGTGTGTTACTATTCCAATAATTTATAATACAGATAGCATTAATTGTTTAGAATACCAATATCATTTGAAAAAATTGACAAGTCATAAAATGAATTTCTTTGTTTTTCAGCTTCTTTAGTTTAGAAGATCATTTACCAAACTGTAACATGGATTACCTAGAGTTGAGGGAGGGCAATGTACATGGAAGGTTAATAGGTCGTTACTGTGGTAACCAGATACCATCCAATCTAACTGCTGTTAATGGCCTGTGGGCTAAATTTAGATCTGATGATTCCTACACACAACAAGGATTTATTGCCCAGTACAGCTCATGTAAGATTAACTATTGTATTTTATGATAAGCTGGATGTTATACATAACCCCCTAGGAAGCAAAACACCCGTTTCTATCAGAAAAAAAATACAAGTTAACTGTAAATGTATTAATATGTTATTTTGCTGTTTCTGCTAAATTAGCATATTCTAGGGTTTTATTTTTTTGTCTTGCTCACGACGAAAGTGGCAGAAAGAGAGACATAGGCATGCAAAGTATGAGGATGACATTAACGTTTACTTATTACAGGATATTTTGAAAACCTTTTGATGTAGGAACATAATATTTGGTCCCATAGAAGTACTAATAAAATGCTACGTGACGGACATAAAATCATGTGACCTTAACCTCAAATACACAGGTAAGTGACCATGTTAAGTTTCTCTGCTTAAGTCCATTTCTCAATAACTAGAAGTGGAAGGTTGATAATATATAGTACGTAGGTTGGTCTTGGGTAGTTCATGTTAGTCTGTCATATGACTTTTGTCCTTGACCTCAATTTTATGGTCTAGTGGCCATGTTCAATTTCTCTGCTGAAGTCCATTTCCCAATAACTATATGTAGTAGGTTGATAGTATTTGGTATGTAGGTTGGTCTTGGGTAATACTTATTAGTTTGTCCTTTACCTCAATTTCAAGGTCTAGTGGCCACATTAACTTTCTCTGATTAAGTCAATTTCTCAATAACTACATGTATAAGCGGTAGGTCAATGATATTTAGAAGGTAGCTTGATCTTGGGTTGAACATGTCAGACTGGCAGGTGACTTCGTTCTTGACCTCAATTTCATGGTCTAGTATTAGTGGTAGTTCAATGATATTTTGTATGCTGCTTGATGTTGGACAGTGCATGACGTTGACTTATGCCTGGGAACTCAATTTCTTGGTTTAGTGAGCATGTCTGGTTTCTTGTGATGTATTAATGGTAGGTCAGTGATATTTGGTATGAGGGTTGTTTTTTGGGTAGTGATGGCCTGCTGTATAAGCTTTTGTCAGTGACCCAAATTTCACAGTCTAATGAGCATGTTCAGTTTCTGATTATGTTACTTAGATTTAACATCAATTCCAAGGCCAAGCAGGGATGGGCGAGACATCTGTTAGGGTCCCCACTTGTTAAGTAATTCTTGAATGAGAAAAAAGCCTAATTATACACATTTACATTTATTCAGCTGTGAATGAAGATAACAGTAGGTAAAAATTGTGAGAATTAATACACATGTACATCTATAGGGTCTGTAAGTCTTGTTTCATTTTGGAACATCCAGGACCAAAACTTGTACCCGGAAGTTGCATTTTAAACAAAAAGATAAAAGCAAAATAATGAATGTCATTATCTTGCAATGTCATATTTTGGCGGGAAACGTTTTCAAATTGCAATTTTATCGTAATTTCTCTGTGTCACATGATGAGACTTACAGACCCTATATTAAACTTAAGGAATACTTTAAAGAGAGTCAATTGACAATAGAATGCCCTAAGGCAGATTCACACTTAATATAAAGCTTCAGTTCATCTTTGAACAAAATGGAAATTTTGGTCCATTATCTAACAATACTGCTGTATTATTCTACATGTATTGCAGTGAACGTGCTTCCCATTGGATGAAACTTAATTTGCACCAATAGAAACGAATTAGGGGCTCAGAATTTTCAAAATGGGTGCATTGCCATGGAAACTGGAGAAAAATGTGGGAAAATTAAAAGTGCATCAAATTGGATGAAACTGTACAGAAAGGTTTCCTTCCGACCATAGAATTGATTTTGAATTGATTGAATTGGCTTTGAGTTGTTATTACTCCCCTTTGGGTCCTGTCCCTTTGACACATTCTCCGTTTCCCTTCTTTTTTCTATTTAGGGCTCACAACATGGAGATATGGTAGCCGCTCAAAAGTATGAAAGGGAGATAATTCACCTTTGTATATTTTCTGGAAAAGGGGGAGGTATATTTGTACTGTGGCCACACCTATATTGTATCTACACACACACTTAAATTTGCACTTGCCTTATTGATTCAGGGCTCAGTGAGAGGGGCATAACTGGTTGCCATTCGGTGACAGCTAGCTCTAGACTTTCAAATTTTCTACCTATCTTTAGACTTTTCATTTTATATTTTTCTACCAAACTTAGAGGAATGCTTGAGTAGTAATTGTAGATTTGCACCATGTATTTTGTGTACATTTTCCCCCTTTTTCCATGCTTTTATTAGACTTTGTCATTTTGTTACAAACACAGGAATTCTTCTTGTATATAGTTCAGGGAACACATGTGCATTTCCCCATGTGTTATTGATTACTTGAATGACAGCTGAGCAGCTGTTTACTGCAATAGGACACCTGCTTTTATTGATAACTTAAATTAAGGCTAAGGTACGATGATTATTTTGTTTATGAAAGCTGAGAATCTGCAATTATTGACTTCTTAAATGTGGATTAAGCTCATGTTCATCGCTGATTGTTATGCTTTTTTTTATATTGCAGCATATGGAGGTTTACTGACAGGAAGTTCAGGACAAGTTGCCTCCCCTAGATATCCAAATTCTTACCCTAACAATGCAGATTATGTTTGGACTATATCAACAGATGTTGGAACTAGAATCAGGATAACCTTCTCAATGATAGATATTGAAGGCAACAATAATGAATGTTTATTTGATTATGTTGAGGTACGTGTCAGTTAATCTAATGTGTCAGTAAATCTAATGTGTCAGTTGATCTAATGTGTCAGTAAATCTAATGTGTCAGTAAATCTAATGTGTCAGTAAATCTAAGTTATTACTTAAGTAGTTCTGATTTTATGTCAGATTTTCAAATTTCTTTGATTTTGTCCACAATAATGCACATTTTGTTTTACAAAATGACCCCATTTTGTCATCAGAAACCAGTAGATATAGCCAAAACATTTGGAAACCAATTGCAGACTTGCCTACAGTAAAGCTCACTATTTCCAAGGTCATCTTAGTCTTAAAATCAAAACATTGTGGAAGACTCGATAGATAAAATCAAAACATTCTGAAGACATCGTATATAAAACTAAAACATTGGATAATACATATGTAGATAAAATCAAAACCTTAGGGAAGACACATGTATATAAAATAAAACCATTGGGAAGACATCTTAGATAAAATCAAAACATTGGGGAAGACATCATAGATAAAATCAAAACATTGGGGAAGACATCTTAGATAAAATCAAAACATTGGGGAAGACATCATAGATAAAATCAAAACATTGGGGAAGAAATGTGTAGATAAATCAAAACATAGGTGAAGGCATCATAGTTAAAATCAAATCATTGGGGAAGACATCATAGATAAAATCAAAACGTTGTGGAAGACATACATTTACTCCATATCTTTTTATTCACCATACATGTAGATAAAATCGAAACATTGGGGAAGACATCATAGATAAAATCAAAACATTGCGGAAGACATAGATAAAATCAAACCTTTGGAGAAGACATGATAGATAAATTCAAATAATTCCTGAGACATCATAGATAAAATCAAAACTTTTGGAAGACATCATAGATAAAATGAAAACATTTAGGAAAACTTGTGTAGATAAAACCAAAACATCTGGAAGACATCATAGATAAAATCAAAATATTGGGGAAGACGTGTAGATAAAATCATAACATTCAGAAGACATCATAGATAAATCAAAATATTGGGGAAGAAATGATAGATGAAATCAAGATATTGGGGAAGACATATGTAGATAAAATCAAAACATTGGGGAAGACATCATAGATAAAATAAAAAAATTCTGAAGATATCATTGATTAAATAAAAACATTGGCAAGAAATACATATATAAAATCAAACCATTTGGGAAGACATACATGGATGAAATCAAATCAAAACAATATGGAAGACATAGAAAAAAATTAAAATGTTTGGGAAGATGTGTAGATAAAATCAAACATTCAGAAGACATCATGGATAAAAGGTAAACATTCGGAAGACATCATAGATAAAATCTAAACATTCAGAAGACATCATAGATAAAATCAAATCAAACATTGGGGAAGACATCAAAGATAATATCAAAACATTCAGAAGACATCAAAGATACAAAAAAAAATCAAAATAATGGAGAAGAATTAAGACAAAATCAAAACATTGGGGAATAAAATAAAATCAAAACATTTGGGAAGACATACATAGATAAAATCAAAATATTGGGGAAGACATTATACATTAAATCAAAACATTGTAGAAGACATATGTAGATAAAATCAAAATAAACGGGGAGACATCATAGATAAAATTAAAACATTTGGGGAGGCATACATATATATAATCAAAACATTGTGGATTACATGTAGAGGAAATAAAACATTGGGGAAGACATGCATGGATAAAATCAAAACATTGGGGAAGACATGTAGATAAAATCAAAACATTGAGGAAGACATGTATATAAAATCAGAAAAATCAAAACATTGGGAAGAAATCATAGATAAAATCAAAACATCAGAATGACTTCATAGATAAAATCAAAACATTGGGGAAGACATCATAGATTAAATTAAAACATGGGGGAAGACATCATAGATTAAATTAAGACATAAGGGAAGACATGTAGATACAATCAAAACATAAGGGAAGACATACATGGATAAAATCAAAACATTTTTGAAGACATGTAGGTAAAATCAAAACATTTAGGAAGACATGTATATAAAATCAGAAAAATAAGAACATAGGGAAGACATCATAGATAAAATCAAAGTGTAGGGAAGACATCATAGATAAAATCAAAGTGTTGGGGAAGACATCATAGATAAAATCAAAATATTGGGGAAGACATAGATAAAATCAAAACATTAGGAAGACATAGATACAATCAAAACATTTGGAAGACATTCATGGATAAAATCAAATCAAAACATTATGGAAGACATAGATAAAATCAAAACTTTGGGAAGATATGATAGATAAATTCAAAACATTTGGAAGACATCATAGATAAAATCAAAATATTGGGGAAGACATGTATAGTTAAAATCAAAACATTTGGAAGATATCATAGATAAAATCAAAACATTTGGGATGACATTACAGCTAAAATCAAAACATTGGGGAACTCAACATAGATAAAAACAAAACATTCTGTCGATATCATAGATAAATCAAAACATTCTGAAGATATCATAGATAAAATCAAAACATTGGTGAAGGCATCATAGTTAAAATCAAATCGTTTAGGAAGACATGTATGGATAAAATCAAAACATTAGAGAAGACATTTGTAGATATAATTAAAACATTCTGAACACATCATAGATCAAATCAAAACATTGGGGAAGATATAGAAAAAATGAAAATGTTTGGGAAGATGTGTAGAAAAAAATCAAAACATTCTGAAGACATCATAGATAAAATCAAAACAATCGGAAGACATCATAGATAAAATCAAACCAGAACATTGGGGAAGACATCATAGATAAAATCGAAACTTTTGGAAGACATCATAGATGAAATCAAAACATTGGAAGAACAATAGATAAAATCTGAGCATTTGGAAGACATAGATAATATTAATATATTGGAAAGATGTAGATAACATCAAAACATTTGGAAAAACTGTAGTATAAACAAACAGGAAATTCAGAAGATATCAAACATTGGGAAGAATAATAGATAAAATCAAAACACCAGAAAATTCAGTAGGTAAAATCAAAATGTATTGAAACCAGTACATATTGTGAAATATTATTGTTTTGAAAATCAGTATATAAAATCAAAACATTGGGAACCTAGGAGAATTTTTTAAACATTCAGAAGACAGTAAATGAGATAAAAACAGTTGGAATACCAGTTTGCAAAATTGGATATTCAAATTAGAGTTGGAAGACAAACAAATGAAAGAAGTAAAATTCATGATAAAGAACAATTATCTGAAAACAACAATATATATATGTATATTTGTATGACCAGAAATTATTCTTAATAATGAAATTTTCAGTCAACCACTTATCTTTATCCCCCCACTTAGAGAAAGCGAGGGGATTATGTAATGCAGTCTGTCCGTATGTACGTACGT